>BDUI01002631.1:107756-120666 GCA_002335545.1 Apodemus speciosus | reverse complement strand
TGCTGAACAAGAGTGGTCTTACACTCTTCATTGTGTCATATAGTGGTCATACACTAGCTTCATTGTATGAGGAGGGACATTTGGACAAAGATATGAAAACAGAAATTGAGTAAKAGAGGACAATGATTGGGATTATGTTGTCATGGTCCAGCAAGATTTAGGTCACCAGATGATATAAATAGCAAGGAAGGGGCCTGCCTAGAGCCTTGGGGGTTGGGGAAACTATCCCATTATTTTGAGTTTACTTTGTACTTCTAGTATCTGGAACTGTGAGCTGATAAATTCTATTAAGCTACACAGCTTGTGATAGTCTGTGAAACTCAAAGAAACTTCAATGGCCAGTCTTGGCACCTATAGGGAAATTCTCAAATTGTTCCATTTTCTACTCAGTATATTGTGCTTGTAGAAAAAAATTAATAGGTGTACTTCAAGAATATATGAACATGTCTTCTGATAGGTCAAAATCTAAATATATGAATATACTATGTGGTAAAGCTATGTTCTTCAAAATCCAATGGTGCTAAGAACTCTCCCGCAGAAACACTTCTAGGGAAAACCACCTCTTAGCCTCACTATATCTTTTATTCACTTTATAGTAAGGAAAGCCTAAAGTGTCTTGAATATGAGGCTAGTAGCATTTCCAGACTTTTATCTATGGCTTTATAAGGTCAATACTAATGACAAGTCCTCGCATTAAGTAGTAGCTTTGTGTTTAGCTACTTTAGAGAAAATATGATCTTGGGTATTTCAATAGTCTAACATAGCATCCTCCTCCAAGTGGATGCCAAAGGAAAACAGTGGGGAAGTGATGAACAGACATTAGAATGTGGCTGGTTAAAATATCYCCTATAACCAGAAACTAAGCATGACATAATATTAAAACTCACAAGGATATTCAAATGTGTTATTTAACAAAGTACTCAATGCAACTATGCCCAATTACTATTTGTTCACATGCTCAATGGAAAGGAAATTGTGGTGCAAGAAGTTTTAGGTCAGGCCCCTAGCTTGTCAATGTTGTAAAAACAACATGTAGAAACAACTCACAGCCCAAATCTCTGTGCTAAGTGTCTCCTAGACTCCAGTTGCCTCTGGGGGACATGCCCGTACAACCTGGAGAGGACTCCAGACCTCGCTGTAAACTGTTGGGTGCCTAAGAATTAGACACTTTGTCTTTCGCTGTCAGCTTGGCCACTTCAAGTTGGGTAAAAATGATCTGAAAGCCTCTTTCTCATTTGAAAAGTATGACAATGCATGTGCTTATGTTTAAATGGTGCCAGAAACTGTCAAGAAGAACCATTTCTGCTTAAATCCAAGGAATTAGTTTGTAATTAAACAGCTAAAATTTTAACCAGATGCAGTCCAGAATGAATTATGMTAATTCATTCCCTTCCTTCTCTTCTCTTAAAAATTATCAAACTWGTATATTAATTTTATGAATATTTTGCTATATTTATATTATTCTAGACATTCTTAAAAATAACAATGTCTTGATTRCTACAATTTATCATTTCTCATATGAGATCCAAATACTGAATCCTGGGTACTGAAGAAACCTCTGCCTCCACCAATGCAGTCTGCACAATGAGCCATGAAGTGAGCATAAGACACTGCTGCAGTCTTTTGACCTAAGCTAAGTGAGTTTCAGCCTTTTCCTAGGAATTTGGGCCTGGGAGTGGAATAGAGTATGGAGTAATCTGAACCATATAACATCAATATTCTAAAAAGGATGTCCAGGATTCCTGGCCACCAATGTCCTCAGGGCTGTCCTGATGTGAAATTAGTTGAAAGGGATTCTCCAAGACTAGTCAGAAATGCATATGCCAAACACTAATTGTAAAAGCATGTGCTTGACCAGACTTAGTTTAACTATGTCCTCACAGGTAAATTTTTAAAAAGACATTTAGCTTTTTTATAATTAAAGAAATCTTTCATTATACAAACTAGTCTATAGGAGATTACAAAAACAGTCATGTTCTCTGCTAAACTACACAGAAAGAAATAGTTATGATGGGCTAGGAGGATAACACAGTGTTTAAAATGCATTCATGAAAAAGGAAGACCCAAAATTCAGCATTCAGATCCGAAGAACTCAAGTGTGGAAATGCAGCAGTCTGCTTGAAATTCTAGTTTTCCAAAGACAGAGACAGGGGATCTCTAGAACAAGCTGCCTACCTAGAATAATCCTACTGAACTTGATTGAGAGATCCTGCTGCAGTGAGTAAGGTTGACTGATAACTGAAGATGATAAACCTAATGTGTACATTCATCTACACACACATGTGGGCAAACATTTGTGAACATATAAATGCATACACATGTCACAGACACACAAACTTTGAAAAGTGCCTATTATGGTAAATTTCTTGTGTTGTTTTAAGTCACTATGGTGGGTTTTTGTTTGTTTTTTGTTTGTTTGTTTTTGTATAAGCACCATATGTAGGAAAGATAAATCTACAACCAGAATAAGTATCTACTCAAGTAAGGAGAAAGCATTGTCCTTTCCATGGGGGAAGTGGTTCAATGAAATCAACCTGACACCAAGTCACTGCCTGGTCACTCCAGTGAATGGTGCCATATTTAGCACTCAGTGTTGGTCTCTGCTGTTGGCAGAACTGGCACTCAGAAGCAGCTGTAGCCAGATCAGCCTTGTTAAGTGGCAGTTCGTGTTGAGCCCACACATAACTTCCATCACTGCCATTGTAGCCATTTTATTCATGGGCCCATTGGACAATGATAGGAATGGCTGAGGAAAGAGGCTGCATGTCAACAGAATGAGTCATCCTATCTACTTAATTATTGAACTCCTCCTCTGATGAAGTCAGCTTTTGATGACCATTTAAATGAGACACAAGTGTCTTCATATTCTTCGCCTATTTGGGGGAAATCTATCCACATACTTCTTCCCCAGATTTCTTTCTCACCAATTTTCCAATCATGCACTTTCCAAGTTCTTGACTATACAGTCGATCCATTGGCTACCGCCTATGAATCAGTGAACAATCATACATCTGGCCATTTCTCCTTCCAAATGAAATCTATGACCATGTACACTGCCTGAAGTTCTGTCCACAGTTAAGAGTTTCCTTCACTGGTGTCTTTCAGGGTTGTCCCAGGAAGAAGTTGTAATGCTATTGCTATCCACTTCTGGGTGGTGCCTGCATGACTTTCAAATCCATCAGTAAACCAGTCCCTTGTCTTTTCTTAGTCAAACAACCCGGGAACATCCCATAAGTCTAGAGGTGCATACTTAGCAGCAGAGTGTATTGTAATTGGAATAGAAACCATGGGCATAGGCAACTTCTTCATGAAAGTTGTTTGAACCTTCAGGACCTGCCCTGGTAAAATCATATATATTCCACTTCCATTTGGTTGGCTCAGTTAATATCTAGCTCATGATGGGCAGCCCTGGTAACATTGCATTTATAATTGGTAGAACATTGATTACATTGGTAGACAATTGTCAAATGTTAACATCTAGAGCTGACTTTCAAATGAGAATAGTTTTCTGCAGATAATGGTAAAGCCTTTCTCCAAAATCCCAAAAGTGTATTCTGTGTGTCACTTATAGGGGCCTGCCAAAGGCTACTAACAGCATCCCTACCTGCCAGTGACAACCCAAGTACTAGCAGGTCTGCTGGATCATATGTTCTAAGAGATAGAGCAGCCTGCACAGCAGCCTGAACCTTTTGAAAAGCCTTTTCCTGTTCCAGGCCTCACACAAAGTTAGCAACTTTCTAAGCCACTTGATGTATGGGTAACACACCCAAGTGAGGAATGTGCTATCTCCAGAATCCAAATAGGCCCACTAAATGTTCTTTCTTGGTGGTTGGAGGGGTCAGGTGCAATACCTTCTAAGGTATCCTTCGCCTTAGAAGAAATATCTCTGCATGTCTCATACCACTGAACTCCTAAGAATTTCACTGAGTTAGAAGGCCCCTGAATTTTAATTGGATTAATTTCCCATCCTCCTATGTGAATATGTTACCAATAAGTTTAAAGTAGTTTCTACCTTCTGCTGACCTGGTTCAATCAGCATAATGTCATATGTATAGTGCACCAATTAGATATTTTGTGGAGGACACATATGATAGATATCCCTTCTAAATAAGTTATGTCACAGGATTAGAAAATTAATATATCCTTGAGGTAAAACTGGAAAGGTATTCTGCTGGCCTAGCCAACTGAAAATGAATTGCTTCTGGTGGGCCTTTTTGGCAGGTAATGAGAATAAGTATCTGCTAGATCATTAGTTCCATCTCATGTACCAGGAAATGCATTAGTTTGCTCAAGTAAGGACACCAGCTGGCACAGCAGCTGCAATCGGAGTTACTAGCTGATTGAGTTTTTGATAGGTAACTGTCATTCTCCGCAGTGCAATCTGGTTTTTGCAGTGGTAGGAGAAATAAAGGAAGATGTGCTGGGAACCACCATCCCTAGTTCTTTCAAGTCCCTGATGGTGGCACTAATTACTGAAATCCATCCAGAGATGTGATACTGTTTTGGAGTCATCATATTCCCTGGTAGAGCCAATTCTAAAGGATTCTATTTAACCTTTCCAACAGCAATAGCCCTCACTCCTCAGTTCAGGAAACAATGTGAGAATTCTGACAACTTCTAAGAATATCTGACAATATCTATCCTATTATACATTCTGGTACTGGAGAAATAACCACAGGATGAGTTCAGGGACCCACTGAATCTACTGTGAGTCAGACTTCAGCCAAAACTCCACTAATCACCTGACCTCCAGAAGCCCCTGCTCCCAGAGTTAGCGTCAATTCAGAAATAGTATCCAATAGATCCCAGGAAGTCTGATTGTTTCCATTTCCCCAGTATACAGGTACCATTGTAAGAGTCCATAGGTCCCTCTGGGGAGACTGGAGAAAGGCTACCAGTAAAGCTTTAAGCTATTTTATCAAGATCCTTCCTCAGAAGAATGTGGCTACCCCTTCATTCAAGGGTTCTGGGTCTGCAAACTGCCTCGGTTCTAGAAACTCATTCTCTGGCTGAGATTCTCTTTTGCTACAATCCAATGTAGCCTTTCATTTATTTATTTGTCCACTTATACATATCAAACAAAAATTTAGTCAGCTTCTTAAGTATTTCATTCCTGGAAACACCACGATTGATTACCTAGAACCAAAGGTCATGTGAATCATGCCACCATAAAATCACTGCCTGTGCTGACCATTGAGTTAGGCCAGTATGAATCTTTTTTTCTCTGCTGCTCTTTAAAATAACTATGATCACTTTGCCTTTGTTGATTCATTGCTTCCAACTGCCCCCTGCTACCTCATGGCCCAATTAAACTCATTGCATTTAATTCATCCATCTGAGAAGCAGCATCTCCACCCATAAAGTCTGGCACAAGAAAAAGGGTGGTAACAATACTTTGCAAATGCTCTGATGTTTCTCAACACTTTGTGTCTTATTGGGTTAGTGAAGGGCATGCCTTCTGGGCTTTTCCATTGTGGAAGGTTAGGTTTTACGAAGTGTACCTACTCTAGCATTGCAATCTCCCAGAGCTTTAACATTTCTTCATCAACATTGAAGCCAAAGAATTTCAGACCATGTCCAACTCATTTTTAAGAAGGTCATCTGGCCGGGCAGTGGTGTCACACACCTTTAATCCTAGCACTTGGGGGGCAGAGGCAGAGGTGGATTTCTGAGTTCGAGGCCAGTCTGGTTTACAGAGTGAGTTCCAGGACTGCTAGTGCAATACAGAGAAACCCTGCCTTGAGACAAAACAACAACAACAATAACAAAAAAAGGCTGGAGAGATGGCTCAGTAGTTAAGAGCACTGACTGCTCTTCCATAGGTCTAGAGTTCAATTCCCAGCAACCACATGGTGGCTCACAACCATCTGTAATGGAATCAGATGCCCTCTTCTGGTATGTCTGAAGACAGCTACAGTGTACTCATATGAATAAAATAAATAAATCTTTAAAATTAAATGAATAAACAGATTTTGGGGGGCTGGAGAGATGACTCAGCAGTTAAGAGCACTGAGGTCCTGAGTTCAAATCCCAGCAACCACATGGTGGCTCACAACCATCTGTAATGAGATCTGATGCCCTCTTCTGGTGTGTCTAAAGACAGCTACAATGTACTTACATATATACAATAAATAAATCTTTTAAAAAAGAGGGGGAAGGGTCTGGAAAGAATGAGATCTGATGCCCTCTTCTGGTATGTCTGAAGACAGCTACAGTGTACTTACTTATAATAATAAATAAATCTTTGGGCCGAAGCAAGAAGGGTTGATCAGAGTGAGCAGAGGTCCTAAATTCAATTTCCAGCAACCACATGGAGGCTCACAACCATCAGTACAGCTACAGTTTACTCATAGACACAAAATAAATAAATCATTTAAAAAAATAAAAGGACATCTTTTGAGAAATGTTCCACCCAACTATTCAAAGAAAATATAGATACTTTTTAAATGGTGCAAACATCCATATTAAATCTAAAATCTCCACTCTGAGGGCCCATGTTAATAAATGACGCCTGATTCAGTTTCCTGTACCTTCCACTATTATTCTGCACTCTTAAAATTCACATTCACACCCGTATTCCCAGGATTTCTACTTGGATGAATCAGCAAACTCATTCAGCTCTTTAGCTGCACACCTCCTCATGGGTTACATTTTCTACCTTCCCTCTAAAACCTTTGCCTTGAGTCTGGTTACTGATCTAGAGGAAGCTGTTGGTAGGTCTTGAGGAATATCAGTATTGTCTTGCCTGGAACTTCAGCAATGGTCACTCCTGGTTTAGCAGACCATGAAGGATTAATTTCCTCAGTCAACAGAGAAGAGGGCAATATTTCAAGGGGTGAGGGTGTGAGTAAATCTTCTGCTGAGGGCAGAGAGACTACTTCCTCAAGTGAGATAATCCCTTGAGAATCTAAGGATTCAAAGTTCTCAGCTTCAAAGGGTCTGCCCACATATCCCCATCCCAAGTTACCAGATCCCATTCTTTATCATTTAATGCCCCTACTTTAACTTGAATTTCCCTGTAAATTAGCCAACCTCATAATGAAGGTTTCGGTTTTATTTTTCACAATATGAGCTTTGTGGCTGTTGGAAAAAATATTCTCTTCCAGGAAAAACTTTGAAACCTCTATGTATCCAGATGTTTATCCACATCTGGAGCTGGTCAATTTATCACTAAGTTCATTGTTGTCCTTCACCGCAATCTGAGATGCTGGATGTTGGTTAATTTTATCATTGAACTCATTCCAATCCTTTATCAATTTGTCCAGAGATGTTAAGAACAACCAGTGAGCATCACCATTTCCCTTATTTTTCAACAAACTGTTAAAATGTTTATATACAGGGTCCATTGCTGCCCACAATTGGTGAATCAGAATAATCAAATGCATTTATCTCCTTAAGCTTATAAAATAGTTCAATACCATGTATTACAGTATACTCCAAGCTCCCAAGAAAGGATTCAGTAACTGGAAAGATTTCAGCACTTATAAGTCTTAGCAAATCAGAAAGCCCGTTCCAGATACTGTAAAGATTCATCATGACACTTCCATTGCTCTAGAACCACTAATGATACCAACTTCTATCTTAGTCAGTGTTCTATTGCAGTAAAGAGACACCATGACCACAGCAACTCTTGTAAATGAAATCATTTAATTGGTGCTGAAGAGGTATCTGAGAGTCTGGACTTGGTTGAGTCTTTGAAATCCCAAAACCCACCCCACCCCCTCAGTGATACACTTTCTCCAACAAGGCCATATGTACACCATACTTCCTAATCCCTGTCTAACAGTGTCAWTCCCTCATGACTAAACATTCAAATACATGAGTCTATGGGAGCCATCCCATAGTCACCTTCCTACAATATTCATATATAATTATAAACACAGAATTTGTATCATTGGGATTCTTGTTTTCAACTGATAACTGTGTAAATTTGATGGCTGTTACAAAGAAATGAGGTTCTTAAATGTGGCCCTGGATTATACAAAAAGAGTCTTGAAGAAATTGATGCCCTTTAGCAATGGTGTTTTGGTGAATATTGAACAGTTAGCTCTCAAACAGACAATAAGAAGCCCTGCTTTTGTACCATACCTTGGTGCTTGTGGTATAGATATTTCCAAGGCCCATGTCGAGTTTTCAGTGTAACAGTTTACACAGAACTGGAAGCAGAGGCAGGCACTAGGCTGTGTGTAGCTTTCTCCTACCTCACCTAAACTCTGGGATCAGGCTATGCTGCCAGCCCCCACCCAGCTTCCCTTGAGTCCACAGATAAAAGACACAGACACCTAATTGTTCAATTTCAACTTGTGTTTTTGTTACAGTTGCTGGGTGCTACTATCTCCTGTCTGGAAAAGCATGCCCTTATGAATACTCTTACCTCTGCACTTATCACCTGCCCTAAACTTTAGTTGCTAAACTCCCCTGATCACCTGCCTGTAGGAGTGGGCTGTGTGGTCACTTTCTTTTGAGATCTCACACGGCTGGCAAACTTGGATTAGGCATCAGAAACTTTCCATCTCTATCAGAAGCCTATCGAACCCAGTCTGTCCTCTCCTTGCATCTATCCCTTATCCTCTAGGGACCCAGAAGTCCCATCTATTCCTTACACCCAGCAATGGAGCCTTGGCTTTATTTACTGACAGATCAAGAACCAATTGGGGAACAGAACCTTAGCATCAGATCTGCCTTTACACCAGGCTGTCTTGAGAGGCTCCACCACACCACTGCAGAACACGACAGAAACATTCAGAATGTCTCCTGCATCTTAGTTCACTCATTTCAGATTTAAACCACATAGTAGGGGAAAGAAACTAGTATTTCTGAGGTGCCTACAAAACCGTTCTAGACAACTGAACTAAACARAAAATGTTATCTATGGCATAGAATTGTATTCTTAAAGGGTGAAGGCAAGAGAGTGCAGTTTTATTTTAAAATATGATTCCAAATCCTAGGATTGATTTAATTTTTGAGATTATTTTTATCATAAAAGAAAATTATTTTAATTTTCCAAGACTGAAGAGTATAGGCCAGGGAAACTCATTATGTTCTCCATCAACACTTGTTATCTAAGATGTTTCTGTGAAATTGATACTGTGACAGTTCCCCTTTGGACATGGGAGAGAGGTGTGGTCTATTTACTTATCTGCTTTGTCTTTTATGAACACTGATGTTAGCATATGTAACAGACTCTTGGTCCCAACAAGAATGACAGTAAAAAAAACTGTGCTGGCCATTCCCCAAAATGACCAATTTTAATATATTCAATAATTCTTTTAAAAATGTGTCATTAAAGTAATTGTACTTGTTATAAGGCATAGATAACTGATTTCTGTTGTCAAAGGTATCTACAGGTTTCTCTTGACATCCTTTTGGCACATACAGAAAGATTTCTATCTCTTCTCAAAGCAGGGGAGAAACATAACTAGATGACTAACAGCTTAGGGTCCCATCTCAGCCCTTTGGCTTTGATAACTAGAAAAGTAACTGCTTAGGTTCCTAACTCCCATCTCATGGGTTCTGGTGTCTTTATTTCTAATGTTTGATTTTTATATTATTTATGGATAATATGTATTCAAAATGCATATGAATATAGGACTATACCTCACTAAATAAATGCTTTGTGGCATTTCTGCCTTTAGCAGAGAGGTAATTGGCAATAAGATACAATAAATTCAACAGTGATACATTAGTCAGGTGAAGGGAAATTTCACATTCCAGATTTGATGACACATGAAGCGGTGGTAACCATAATAAATAGAGTTTAGAGTCTAGTGTGGATTGTCTCAAATGAATAATTTATCAGAATTTATGAAGTAGGATCTACTAATAATTTCTTTTCTTTATTTGAAGAAATGGAGACAGGAGCCTAAATAATTTACCTAATATTAGCACCAAGCACTGTAGCCAGACCCTGACCACAAGAGATATTCTCTAGAACCTTGGGTACTTCTCTAGAGCTATAGCTCTCTCATCAGAGATCTACTTGGCCCTCCCAAACCTCTTACAGTTATAAGAAATGCTTATTTTTTTCCTTGAAACCCTCTAGAATAGTGTGAGGGAGCTAGCAGAAGAGTAGAGATCCCAACATCCCTGTCCTCTCCTACCATCTTGGAGAAGTTTGTTCATCTGTCTCATCACGTATGGATGGAGGGGGTTAAGTATTAGACTGTCATATTCATCATTGTATATCCAGCAACTATTGTGGTTCCAAGCATAGAAGGTACTTCACCTTTGTTAAGTAAATGAGACAGTCACCAATTTGAAAGAGCTCACAACCCACAGCATGGCGCAGAACAGGGGTCCTAGTTCATTAATAAACACACACACACACACACACACACACACACACACGTGCATGGACATAAAGAAGAGAGTAGCAGTTGGAAAAAGAAGTAAATGAAAAAGACATCAAAATGGAAAGACATCAAAACTTGATCTGGACAGAGAATTTCCAAGTGATGTGAACCTATTCATAGTCTACATTGATGTGCTTGTTATCATGGATTGAAGGGATTTGCATAGTGCTTAAGCAGTTGATTGTAGCTTTAGAAATATTCAACAACTAAGTTACCCTAATCCTAAATATAATCAAATTATAAAAGCCAAATGACCTTCCAGATGTCCAGGATGAATAATTGAAATCAGGCCTTCCTGAATCTCAAGCCCAGCACATTATCCTGATGAAGTCTGCCTTTGTGTTTGGATTCACTATTTAGAATTATTGGACTCCGATTTCTGGAGGCTTCTTTGAAACACATTCACAAACAAATTAGTTTAATTATTTACTGCTTTCCAACTCATATGAAAGTGATTCTATATAAAATAAGAGAGGGGGTGACTCCCTAAAAGAGAAGGCAGTATCAAGGCAAAGTAAAAGCCCTTTTCTGGGCTTTCTGCTGCTCTCTTGTTTCTACACATGGGCAGACTTCAGGTGCTTTTGCTGTTTTCCCAGTCTCTGTCTCCTGTCACCCTCACAACTCTAGGAAAGGGCTTCAGGACTAGAGTCAAGTATGCCTATACTCACTAGTGGACCCAGGGGGTTCTTAAGGAACCTTTTTCTGGGCATGAGAGTTTTCTACTCATAAAGAGCCAACAGGATGGGATTCTTTTTTAATCAAAATTTGCTCTCTACTAGGGGTAATTTTCTCCCAGGAGTCTGTTGACAATGTCTGAAGTCATTTCTGGTTATTACATCTGTCGGAGAATGAGGAACTATACTCTAGTTCCTCTTAATGGATTCAGACATTACATTTAAGTAACATTAACTCTTTGAACCTGATCTCCTCAGTGATCAAATATACATAGGATGATGGATCTTCTGAGGAGTAATGAAGTTAAGTAATAGGCATGTATTTCTACTGCCGTATTTACTGAATCAGGTGTAGTAATAAATGTAGTCATTAACACCTTATATCAATGGATCTCAAACTCTATTGTGCATCTTAATTAACCTAGAAAGATCATTATAGTCCACATTCCTAGGTCCTGCCTCTCTGTTCTGTAGCCTTCCTTTACAGGAGTCATTATCATCTAGCATAGGTATTTTGTAGGAAACCAACATGGGTCATGAACAATTCATTGAGAAAGATGCTGTCTAAGAGATAGCGTTAGGTTTTCCCAGATTCACTGAACTACACCCCCAAAGTCTCCAAAGAAAAGTCAAAACTGCATCAACCTTCCTTACAACCCTCTTCTCTAGAATCTTCTGGAATTATAGTCTCACTTTCTCCAACAGTATCCTATTGTCTTCTTTTTTCTGTGAGCTACAGAGTTATTACTGCTTTACTCTCCTGTTCTATAAAGGACATAAAATTTGCCCAGATGGCAATGAAGACATATTAAGAAGGAGAAGGTGCAGCGTGTGTTGACTTCCTCTTGGAGAACATTAGGGAGTCAGGAAAATCTGGCTTTAAAATGAGCAAGACTAGACATCCAGTCTTACCCTTCCTCCATTTGCTCTCTGAGCCTCTGTATCCTGAGGTACAAACTGAGAATGCAAGGCTACCCTCCATTAACAATTGTTCTTAATGACATATGCCACGAGGTAGTTCTGGGACTATTCCCTCTTGTATGAGTGTGGCAAAATTCACAATTTGCCTATTTACTCTTCATTTGTTTGCCAACTGATTCACACCATTAGGTAGAGGAACAAAAAGACTGCAATGTAGTCAGATAAAAAGACAATATCGCAAAGCTKTGTTTCATTTTGCTAGTACAGCACTTACTTACTGTCATGCCTCTTAAGTTTTTGCACAATCAAATGAAATGGGTGTACTCCCATTCAAGAAAATCTGCTGGTTTAGACAGTGGTATGGATAGAAATGGGGTGCAATGTAGAGAGGCGTACACAGGTCATGAACATGACAGTTCTTATTGACAATAAATACCTTCTTCATTTGCCTCACTGGCTCATAACAGCATTCTGATGCTTTTGGGTTATTTTAAATTCCATCGGTTCTCCAGCCTTACCTGCATTGTTAGCTTCCAAGACTAATCTGGCCTTTAAGTRCAGTGCTTTGCAAATGGCCTCTAACTTTTCTTGGAATTTCTATAATTGATATAGCATTTAAAAATGTTACACTATAGAAAATACTAAAGCCATCCCAGATAGGAAAAATAAATACCAGTACTTTTTTCTCCATTAATTTTATCTCTACTATACATAACAATATGTTAACATTCATGTGTAATTCTGAGTCCTGGTATAAAATATAATCCTTCAGATTTTTCTAGTGAGTTTTAAAATAAAAAGTCCCCCCCTTCTCCAGGGTATTTCTTTCCTTGATTCAAGTTTCTTCCCTATATCTATCACACGAACTGCTAATTTAAAGTTCAGTTTAATTAAGCTTAAACAAGACTCAGCATCTCTTCAAGTTCATGACCTCTTTTATCATTTGTGTGTGTGTGTGTGTGT
>BDUI01002630.1:68709-85570 GCA_002335545.1 Apodemus speciosus | reverse complement strand
GATACTTTTTAACCTGAGCAATGCAATAAAAGGAATTTCTGCTGAAAATGGAGTAAATTACTTCTGGCATTGAAATTTTTTTCTTTGGTAACATAATACTAAGAAAAAATGTTAAACAACTACTCTTTGTTGAATGAATGTGAGCCTTATGTAAGCTAAGACATCTCCAGAAGATTCTGTGCAGAGCTGTCTTTGGCATTTTAAATGAGACTGCCAAGACACTCTTTTAATGACTACTTCAATAGGGTAATATATTTAGCTGGGGTATATAGGGAATAGGACTTTCTTATCAAAGGGCAGAAGGTAGATTATCCCACTGGCCTGTTTCAGGACCAGAACCTTATGCAATAAACTATCTGCAGCTGCAAGAGTGGGCATGCACTGGCAGGGATGGAGGCTTTCTACCAAAAGAGTCAACACTGCCCATCTTGATGTCACAGCTTTCCTTGAGTGGGATGTGAAGTTTTTATCCAAAGAGAAGCTCCTGAGTTATGTCACTTCTATTTACACATGGTAGATGCCAGAACACTCCTCACATCCAAGCAAGTAATAAATGACATGCCTGCAGAACTAAAGTTTGTAAGTACAACACTCCACATTAGAGTATCTTCCTAGGCCACTGAAGAGCCCAGTGGCACAATTACCAACATGTATTCTCTCTGTTGGTACAGTGACAGTGTTGTTTGGATTCAATATTAGGCAAAGAATTGAGCAACTGCTTGGCAGGCTATGTTAATGATGAGATTAGTATTTTACCCTAGATTCAGCACAGTCATCACACTGCTCCTGGAAAATTCTGCTGTTAACTTAGAAGAAACTATGTGAACAGATTTTGAAAATGAGTRTGATTATAAAGGAAATCCATAAATATTAAACTTCCCTCAGTTACTGATATAAAACAAGACAGATTAGAACCAGATAAACCAGACATATCTCAATATGCCAATGTCTTTGTTCGCAGTTCTAAAGTCTTTGTCAGGGCATGTTATCTAGGCAACTGGGTTATCTGGGTTTCTAGAAGTCTAGGAAAACAGACTACATAAGAATTTCCTTTGATCAGATTACTGAGTTCAAGCCTTTTACCAAAGGTCTCTAAACACCTGCCTCAAAATATGTTTTCTAGATAGGCAGAGTTTCAACTCAGATTCTGAAATCAGATACTTTGACATTCTCCTCCTGCTTCTGGCAAACTTAAAGAGTTCTGATGCAATGGGAAAATGCTAGCCTCAAATATCCTCGGTATCTTCATCTATAAATAGGACAAATGGGACAACAAAAAACAAATAGCATAGTACCTAGGACATAGGAGTTAGTAGACACACAGATGTAAGAATGTGTATAAACTCTCAGGAGTCAGTAGAAGTTGAGAGCTGGATTTATATTCAAGTCTATGTCTCAATGAAATGAGCTTTGGTAACCATGGAATTGTGTCTATGTGTTATATATACATGCATGCATGCTGTTATATATACATGCATGTCTTCTGCTATAAATCACTTTCCACCTAAATTTATTTTTTTATTCTGCCTGTACATGTGTGTGTGTGTGTGTGTGTGTGTGTGTGTGTGTGTGTGTGTGTGTGTGTGTNTGTCCTGCATCCTCAAAACTCATACTGCTCAGGATCTAGCAAAACCCATGTCAACCCCAAGCAACTAAGATTGTGGACGAGGCTAATTGTTGACCACTGCTGGTAATATTTCTATTACTCTGGCCTGCTTGTAACCTCTTTCATGTTTGATTCTAATAGATCCACAGAAGTCTCCACCTTGTTTTCAACTGGCCATTCTGTTATTAGTGGGCTGAAAGAAGCACAGCAAGTGAGTGGACAGAGTAAAAGTGTGGCATTGGTTTTACTTCCCAATGACATTAGGTTGGTGGGACTTTGTTTTGAGTCTAAATGATGGCTGAGGTCACAGATAGCAGCACAAGTCATCAATGATTATTGACCCTGGTAAAGCAGGGTCTTCTTTCCATTTGTTCTGTAGCACATCTTGTGTCTTCCCATAAATAAAACCTTGATCTTCCTGTCAGGGTGTGAAGAAATTCCAGATGAACTTTTAGTCCTTACTTACAAATGCAAACTGTATTGTCATGTATTCATCTGTAGCTGACAAGTATAATGAAGGTACCTGACCTTAGTTCCACCTCACCTTTCAAAAAATAAACAGTAGCCAAGAGGACCTTAATTAATTTTTGAATCCATCACTCCTTTTGCCTTAGCAATTATTTCTCTTATGATCCTTGTCTTTGAGTGAAATTCTGAAACTGTCATTTGCAAATACATTACAGATTAGATTAGTTTAAGCTTTAAAGGAGAATAAATATTTAGGCCTTGAATCAATCCAAGTGTAAAAATAAGTTACAGTGTTAGCCCTAAGCTAACTTCCTCTCACCTAAGAARCAGAAATCAGAACTGAATAATATAAGGCCAACAGGCACAAGGGACCTAGACCTTCAAAACACAGGTGACCAACTACATCCTCATTCTTAGGCAAACAATAGATCAGATAATAATACCTTTATTGTCTCTTGTCAGTTTGTCAGCCATATCCCAGTGTTCATAGCCCCGAAGCACATTACTGGTAATATTCACATGGCTAGCAGCCATGTGGTGGATGCGCTGGGGAATGGTGACAGGGCCGTTGTTACAATTCCCCATTGAGTTGATGGGAGAGACATTGTTGAGAGACACTGGGGATGGAGTATTCCTGGAGAATGGAAAGAGACAGGTCAGGTTAAGTTGGTAGGGAAGAGTGACAGCAGGGCTCTGGATGCATACAGCATGGAGGAGCCATTGTCACACTGGGATCTCTTCAGAATACCACTAGTCAGAGAAAAGTTTAGTGTAACAAAGATGCATGAAACTTCATATGAGTGCCCACATCTCTTTGACCCTTTTCAGACATGATCCTACGGTTTTGGTCAATATCGTATATTTATTCAGAGGATCCTGTGTAGGAGAAACACATTGGCACTGCAGGTCTATATCATCTGACTAACACACCCGGGTCTATAATGCTGGCACTAGAAAAACTCATCTTTATTCATTGCTCTAACTAGAAACACTGAGGTCCTAACTGCCTCTAAATTGGAGAGCTCTTGTGTACACTGCTAGTTTTGTTTTAAAATAGAGGAGAGGGAGAGAAAGAGAGGGAGAGGGGAAGTGGTAGAGAGAGGGAGGCAGGGAGTGGGGGTAGGGAGGGAAGGAGAGAGAGTTGGGTAAATATTACTTTGGCATTAATACTTCTTACAAATGTGGCTCTTACTTTGAGTATATAAAACATATAACAATGTTTAAGAAAAAGAAACCACTCAGAACTTTGATGCTTTCTCTACCTGCTTTAGAATGGTAACTGACAGAAGACATGATGTACAATATTGGTCTATCTTCAAAGTGTTTTGTGTAAACCACAGTGACAGGTCATTACAAATACAGTTGCCACAATAAGCCAAGTGCAGTTTGTCAAAGTCCCTTGAGGTACAGCATTGGAGAAGCTAGAAAGAAAAGTAAGACTTCAGGATTTTTTAAGATGTGTAACATGGATGGACTATTAATTGATGACTTTATCATCCATCATGATGTTTTATAAGGATGAGGACTTCAAAGTTCTTATTTTGACAGTTCCAGTGTTTGGACACATTTTCATTGAGTTCTTAAACATTAATAACAATGAGTTACCTTTTGGGTACACATAGCAGAGAGGTAATTTTTTCAGGACCTGAGCTTAGGATAGCCTGATACAGACTTGCCTAAACAGGCCTGAAGGTATTCACTGTGGGCAGGACATTTTCAGGGAGTAAAACAAATAGGCATCCCTGTGGCAATACATTCCTACAGTTTCAGATACTTGAGAGACTCAAAAGTGAAGGCTGTTAAGGATAGAGATTTGAGACTAGACTAAGCAACAAAACAAACACATAAAAAGCAGAAATGAACAACTATGTTTAAGAGTCTGTTTTTCGAAGGAATCTCTTTTCCTACCCAGAGCATCATCAAGGGCCCTTATAGCATGCTCCATGCCCCAGTCCTTTATCAACTTTTATTATTGGCAACTTGGTATTTCCAAGGTGGCTGTGTTTCTCAGTCTATACCTGCTCACAGCAGAGAGGCACATACATTTGTTTTGGGAAATGGGTCACATATACCTAGATGCTGAAGAACTATTGATAAGCTCTGTGAATAATTGAAGCTGAAATTTTCATTTTCAGATAGATACAAATTGTGCCTACCATGATGAGAGAAAGTTCAGGTATTTCTGTCAATGGAGTCTATTTTATGGAGTGTTCTGGTCTCAGGAGAAAGGTAAATCTTCAAATCTGCTATGAATTTGTGTGGTATAAGAATATGTTAGAGTTTCCCAACTATGTTTATGATTTCTGAGATATTTTTCTGCTTCACCATAGTATGATTTGTTCCCAAGGGAGGGATGGGATATGGGGATTTCCAAGCCAAAAAACAAGTAGCAAACAGGGCTAGTCAGTGTTACAAGAATTAATATTTTTGTCTTCATAGGTCACATGTGCTCTTTTATAATCTTTCTCTTTGGTAATTATAATTAACTCCTAAATGTTTGTTTATAGATAGAAATTCATACATTCTCATTTGCTATCTCTGGGGATTACAAGCTGCCAGGAGATACAGTATTGAAAAAGGAACTGTAGGTGCTAGAATCCTAAGATGTCATAATTCTAAACCCATCGTAACACAAAATTGCTATGTACCACCAAGCATGGTCCTTCTACTTGACAGGCCTTGTTTTCCTACAATATTTTCTATCATGTCTGTAAGTCACATGGAACAAAAGACATGTTGCTTTGCTTCAGAATTCTTGAAAAGTTTGTTTTTTTCTTACATGTGGAAGCTTAAAAAGATCAAGTTTATAGATGCAGTGAGGAGAATTATGGTTAGTATAGGCTAAGAAGGAGAAAATGGAATAATTTGAAAACTGGTCCAAAATCCAGTTATTTACATAGGAAGAATAAGTTGTAATGTTCTACATATAGTGGGGAAAATGCAGTTTTATATGAACTTACTCTATGTTGTATAAGGAGAGGAATTGTAAGATTACCAGCAAACATAGAAAATATATATTTAGGAACATGGCATTCTGATTATCCAGCTTTGATCACTATATATTATATATATCAGTTCATCACACTGTTCCCTTGGCCTCATGGGGAACACACTTCCTCCCATTTCTCTTTGCTCAGAATCTCATTTCAAATATTCCATGGCTTATTCACAATTGTACCACTTTGACATTTTTTCTTTTTAGCTTCTTCCATGAGATTAACTATAATATAATATAATACAATACAATACAATACAATACAATACAATATAATATAATATAATATAATATAATATAATATAATATAATACAAACATTAAGACATTGAACAAAGAAATTGAAGAAGAAACCCGAAGATAGAATGACCACCTATGTTTATAGACTGGTATAAATGGCTGTCCTCCCAGAAGTAATCTACAGAACAATGTAATCTTCACTGAAATTCCAACTCAATTCTTCATAGAAATTGACAATCTGAAATTTCATTTATAAGTACACGCACACACACACACACACACACACACACACACACACTGCCCACCCCACCCCACTCCAGACTACACCACAGCACAGCATGACTGCTAACCTAAGGGAGTGCAATTTTGTTGACTGACGCTTGAGAAACATTACATGAGTCTTTTAATGTGACCTCACAAGCTTCTAATGTGTTTGAGCTCTTCAATTACTGAATTTAACACACACACATACACACACACACACACACACAAACACAAACACACACACACAAATTTACGCTTACAAACATGCACACACATATTATTCCCAATGATTTTTTACAAGCTGCTTACCTAACCTTGCCCTTTCTTTATTCTGTGCTTAGAGAAAATAGCTTTCTCTAGGTCTTTCAATGGTTATTTTTATTTTCTAAACTTCTAAAGAGAGAAACTGTCTTTTCTTTTGTTCGTCAGTGTAAGAGTAAGACCTAATTCAACCATTGAAGTGGTGCTTTCTTTCAGCACAGTAATTGAGCTAATGTGTAGTTCTTAATGGATTTGTTCCCTCACTTTGAATGGCTTTATGATCTCAGAGTTCACTGGCCCACACTTTCAGAGTACACTTTGTAGATATTTATAGAGTGACAGTTGAGGCTATTCTACTCATGAGGAAGGTATTTTGATCAGAGATGTGGGATTTTTGAGATGATAAAAATTGGAAAAAAGCAGGTATAACAGGTTCATTGTGAATGTGTCTACTGTCATCTACTTTTTCTTCCTATACAGACAGAAAATGAGCTTGGAAGAGCTGGGTTAGTTTTGAAACTAGAGCTGCCATGGCTAGTCAGGAAAGTTAGCAAAAGCACATTATGGAGACAGAGTGGGGTTCATAATTGCTCTCTGTAAGGATCATCTTCTCCATGGTCCCCAGTTAGCATAAAACTCGGTCCCTTTCATTTCAAAGGGAGAAGGGCAAATCTAGAAGGAGAGTGGCCTCAGTTCTATACCAAGAGTCTCCTGCAGCCTCTCTCTGTAGTGTTCTGAAATCTAGGGGCGACCCTAAGCCAACGGGACTCTAAGTAAGGCTGTATGTCTGGGTCCATTCATGAGGTCTTACATCAGCATCAGAGTACATCATTTTCTATTTAGGTCAGGTGTTTTAGTACTGATATTAAAATCTCCATGAAGGCCCAGATAATTGGCTAAGTACCTTCGCAGTTTTAGCTCTATTATGCCTTTGGTTTTATTAAACATCACTTACCATATATCAATGAATATTTCATTGACTTTTCATTACCAAGTGAATCACTGACAAATCATTGCAGTGGATTTAACTTTATCCCACCTTCCAGAAATGGTATGTTGTTTGCCATCTCATTAGCAGATATTTTATGGCCGTAATTTAGCTTATAGATCTTTAAGGAAGGACAACATTTAAAACTGTTCTGTTTTTCCATCAGCTGAAACTTGGCAAGAATTCTGTGTGCAGAAAAATGAGTGGAGTCTTGAAATTGTCCTTCACTCTTGAGTAATCAACACAAAATATGTGGGGTCTACCCAATCATTCATTTTCATGAAAAAAGCAATTTTTGGTAGCATACTTACTTTCCATTGCCTACCCAAGGAGATGGTATCTGAGCAACTTTTGAAGCATTTTGCTGAAAGAGAGAGAGAGAGGGAAATAAGGACATCTATTTTGTGTTTATTAATTCAGAAACAGATGTAAGTGTGATTTAGAGTACATTAATATTGATTGCAGCATTTCGGGATGCAGAGCTAGGATGTATGTGCACATCAGCACACCACGACACACACTCGATGAAAATAGCTGGTTAGGATAATTAGTGGGCTCCAATCAGGACCATGAAAGTCACTTGATGAAAGATCTTATATACTAAAAGGCCCAGTGAAATCAGACTCAGTTCTCCAAGAAGTGGTTTAATTATCCTCATCTGAAATTTATTCTGCAAAACAAGCCCTTCAGAGAAAAGTAAGTTTTTCTTTTACCTTTAGCATAGTTGCAAACTTTTTCCATGGGATACAGGTTTGGCTGTAATGTCTGATATCTAAGGAAGATGTCAGAATCAAGCAATATATTTTGTTCACTTGTTTGTTTTCAGGACTCATTGTGATTTGTGATCATTACATGCAAATTTTCATGGTTGGATGTTTTCTCTGCTTAGCAATGCAACTAGTCCAGGGCTGCGTTGCAAAAGAAGTTGTGGAATTCAAAACCTTCTCTTGTTTCTCTGACAGCATCTGGCTGATTTATAGTACTGGCTTCTTGTTTTTGTTTTTTGGGTTTTTTGTTTTTGTTTTTGTTTTTGTTTTTGTTTGTTTGTTTGGTTGGTTTTGGTTTTGTTTTGATTTGTTTGCTTGTTTCTGTTTTGGTTAGGTTTTGATTTTTTGTTTGTTTTGTTTTCTGGCCAAATCCTTTTGGATGAATGAAAAACCTGATATTCAGCATATACCATAACAGGACAGGGATCCAGCTGATTGTGACCCCAGTCTGAGTCAGGTCTTCTTTTGGCAATTGTAGCCAGGCTGGTGGTCTTCTACTCTCTCTGGTCTCCAATCCAGCTCCCCTTTCAAATGGGGAATTTGAAAGGAGAGTCAGAATTTGCAAGAGTTAGTAAGAACTGAGTGCTGCCCTGGTGTCACAGAGTGTATTCTGAAGACTTGATTCAGTTTTAAACCTAAATGAGTGCAACACATTCACAGGCTCCTTAGCATCTGTTTAATGTTTTCCAATTCTCTTACAAGGCACAGAGAACAGCTATTAGAACAGTGGCTATCAGTGAGATGACAAGGCCAGTAGCTGAGAATTACTTGGAAAGTTGTTAGGAATGCACATTCTTAGACCTCAGCCAAAGACACTTATTTGGGGAATAGGTCTTGACACTCTGGTTTTTGTTGTTTTTGTTTTTTCAGGGTCCTCTAGGGATTTTAGAAGTTCAGTGAAATTCAAAATCCACCTTTCTACAGTATACTATAAGAAAGAACTGAGGAACTGTTGGATATGATCCCTTTTCATCCACATGAGTGCTAGCTTTATGGTATTACATCCATACCACACAGTAGCTGGGAATCTTGTTCATAATCCCAGATGAATCACAGTGTTGTCATGCAGACATACACTGGTACTCATGGGCTACTTGCTACAAGGTCATGATATGGTTTACCTCAGACAACTGCTAGGTGCAATGTAGCCAAATGGCCACAATTCATTTTTCTCTAAGGTCAGGCCGTTAGAAAGGAGCAGTGAACTACCTCAGTTCTAAGTTATAGCCAATGTTAGTAGACTGAAGCTATATTAGAGCACCGAGTAGCTAATCCTAGTACCAGACTGCAGCTTGGATTTTATGTTGGTTCATTTTTCAAATATTGGTATTGTATTTTGTGGTTACCTTATTCATTTGTAAATTAAAACAAAACAAACAAAAAACAACAACCTCAGCTCTCTAGAGGATGTCTTCATCCTTCTATTTTCTTTGGTAATCAATGCAATCAAATTCCTTAAACTGAAACAATGGCACACCAAGGAGGGACATAAACAGATGTCCAATATGGTCATGGTGACTTCTGTCACAGCTAAAGGATTTCTTGGCTAGATTTAAATGAGACCGTGGACACAAGTTATCACCTCCATTTCCCCTAATTGCAACCAAGAGGCTGCCATAGGCCATTTGTACTACTACTGTGTATCTTCTTCCTTAGGAGTCAGAAGGCTGTGTGGCCAGCTAAAGGAAAAGAGGTTAGGCTTATGGCAGTATCCATCTTCTCTTAGTTGTCTGACATCTGGTTAACATGCCTAGCATGTTTCATTAGGGTTTTGGTCACTGTCTAATGTATGAATCATACAAAAGAAGGGTTACCTTAAAATATTCCATCAGTGATCTGGAATACTTCATAGCATGGTCCTTCTTCAGTTTAAACATCCTCAAATACAGAAGTGACAAGCATCGGTAGCTGGGCGAGGATAAAAGGATTAAATTAATGACAGTGCCTCATGAAGACCATATACTGGTAAATACAAAAAGTCGGATCTTGCAGTCACTTGTCTAAGCTCTGACTGAGGAACATGTGTAAACAAAAACACTTAACAAGTGAAGGTGGAATTATTAGTGTCCCATTTTGATAATGGTATAAATTGCAGCAGGGGGAGTAGATGTTTAGTCAGCAACTGAAGAAATCCATTAGATATCCTTTAACAGTTCACCAGAAAGCCAGAATAATGAGCTGAGGTAAGCTGCTTAAGTTGATATGGAGTATTCACATCCCTCTGCAACATTTCAGCAGTTTCCTTGTAGCCTCTGTGTAACTCACCATAATACTGCTAGCTTTTTATCCCCATCAGAAGCCAAGGGGCTTGCAAAGTTCTTCAGTCTCATTGCATACCTTTGGAAAAAACAAAGAAGTATTTTAGTGAAAACTGGATTACCTTTTGAAATTTTGATTGTCAAAAAATGACTTAGGCTCCCCTCCCTTCCATTAAAGGTGGAGGCCAGAATGGTCCTTTCCTAAAATCATATACAAAAGGATTACCCACACAGTATAATGGAACCTGATGTGACATGAATAACTGAACTCGACAAAAGCCAGTTTAATTGTGGACTCATGTTTTAGAATAATGTTGTGGAATTTCCACGAGTCTCTGGCTATGTATAAATGCTGGCTGGCAAAATATTATTTCTATGAGCTTGCTAGGTAAACAATATTACTGGTTTTATATGCAAGGTAGTCAAATATGTCAGTCTCAATTCACTTTAAGGCAGATGAAGCAATAATAAAAAAATATGTGTGACATTGCCCAGGAAGGCCTCAATCAGGTATAAACTCTATTATAATGGCTCAAGTTTTGAATGTGTTCTTATAGAAAGTGTGCATTCATGCATTCATGCATGTGTGCATGCTTCACAAGGGTGTGTGGGTGTGCACATGTCTGTGTTAAAGGAGAGATGATTTTAAAGAGTTTAAGGTCTAAGATACTTTATGGGACTTGTATGTTTTGCCTTCCTATTCTCTTTAATTGTTACTGCTTCATGCTGCAGTGATAAAAGATCAAGTGGTCCTCTTTTCCTCTTTTTTTCTTTTCTTTTTTCCTTCTAGTTGAGCACATTTCATTCTGAGCATTCAGTCTTGAGAAATCAATACATTGCATAAAATCATTGTCTGAGATTTAATGCAATTTCACAGGTACTTATAGAAGAATAAGTAATAGAGTTCACTGTGGCAGAAAAAACTGTGGAGAGCATGTGCCGGCTGCCTGGGTTACCCCTCATTTATGGAAGGTGATTCAGAACCTGGAGTGTCCTCTTACTCGCTGCTTACAGCAGCCTCTCCAGAGCCCCGGAGCCTGGCTCATCCCACTCAAGAGTTTATCCTCCTCAGCATGCCATCTGCCCTGCTTTCATGGTAACACAGAATCTGTTGAGTGAATGTGTTTAGCAATGGGACTTACATACTTGATGCAGGTGCTTTCTGCTGTTACAATGGTGAGAAGTGGGACTTTTATAATGTAATATGTCTGACTTTCTTTAACAGATGGATTACTAAACTGTCAAGTCATTGTGCTACATTCTTATTTTCACAAATATATTTCTATTGCAGATTCCCAGGGCTCAGAGCAGCTATAATTATTTGAAGGAAAAAAAATAGGACTCTCTATAGCTAGCATGTTGTTGGGCAGAGAGCAATAAAAACCTCTTCTACATAATATGTACTACTAAAAACTATATTCATATTTCAGTCATCCCCTAATTGCAATCACATTTGAAAGTTACTAGATAGTGGACTTTCAATTGCTGAAATGGGCCTGAAGACCTAGTTTGTTTCAACTCATTTTATTCCCGAAAGAAATTCCTCTTATTAAAAAAATATAAAGAATACAGAAATGAGTTCTTGCAAAATTGGGGAAAATCTGAAATTAAAAAAAAATTCTTGGTTATGCCAACACCAGTGTCCTGGCTGTGATACTGAACTTCAGCTACAGAGGATATTACCATTGCAGAAATTTTTGCTTGTTTGTTTGTTTGTTTGTTTCGAGACACGGTTTCTCTGTATAGCCCTGGCTGTCCTGGAACTCACTCTGTAGACCAGGCTGGCCTCGAACTCTGCCTACCTCTGCCTCCCAAGTGCTGGGATTAAAGGCATGCACCACCACTGCCTGGCTTCTCTTGTAGAAAATTTGGTGAAGGTTACACAGGAATTCTTTATATTATTTCCTACTCCTGTACCTGAATCTATAATTGACTCAAAATCAAGCTTAGAATATTGACTTTGGAGAGAATTTTCAAAAAATTATCCATCACCTTTTTACCAAGGTTCCACTAAAATACATTTCTTTGAGCACTAGTGTCTCATGTAATAAAAATTGTAATTAGTGAATAATTATTTTACGAATAATTAAGAAAGAAATACTATTTAATGATTCACTTCATGCTTTTACCACAGAGTAAAATTTAGTGTTTACCTTGTTAATTTTAAGAACTGTTATTCTCATATGTGAGTGTGTTTATACAAGTTTCTGTGCACCATGTGCTTCATTCATGAAGCCCACAGAGTCCAAGAGAGGGTGTTAAGACCCCTAAAACTGGAGCTGTAGGCAACTGTGAGCCTCCATGTGTGTCTGTTTCTCTCTGTGTGTGTGTTTGTGTGTATGCACGTGTGTGTGTTTGTGTGTATGCAAGTGTGTGTGTGTGTGTGTGTGTGTGTGTGTGCTAGGAACAGAACCAGTGTCCTTTGCAAGAGCAGCAAGCACCCTTAACTGTTAAACCATCTCTATAGCCTCTGCTTGTGGATAAAATTTGTGGAGAAGGAAAACATCCATAATGTCACACTTCCACAGTAACAGCTTCAATCATAATTGCTTCTGCTTTAATTTAGATACACACACATTTTTCATTTTATAATTTATATATTGTTCTGCAACATGATTTAAGTTGTTTGAAGTATTAGAGATAAAAACCAACGCCTCCCACATGATAGGCAAGCATGTACCAATGAGCTATGCCTAAGGCCTTGATTTTACATTAATAAAATTCCACATTTTCATGTCACTGTTTAGGCCTCATCATTATTATGTATCAATGGCTGCAAAGTATTTTTGAATGTTCAATGATATAATAATTTACTCTTCTAATATTTGCTATACATCTATGATCTTAAATGTTGACTTTGGATTAGAAAAATGACCCCTTCCAATTTTAAAAATAATCCTTTCTTTTTCTCTTTCTTTCTTTCTTTCTTTCTTTCTTTCTTTCTTTCTTTCTTTCTTTCTTCCTTCCTTCCTTCCTTCCTTCCTTTCTTTCTTTCTTCCTTTCCTTCTCTCTTTTTCTTTCATTCTGTATGTATACCAAAGTCCATGTTTGTAGGTTATAAGACAACTTGCACAAGTCAATTATTTCCTTTCTGGATATGAGCCCTTAGGATCAAATTCAAGTTGTTTGTCTTGGTGACCATCACTTTTAACCAACAGAGCCAATTTACCAGTGTCTCCTTTCTTTTATAATAACCCAAAGAGGACAACCTTAGAAAACATGGCTCTTAGGGGATGCCTCTGACTCTGTTGCCTGGATTTGGATACTGTTCCCCTACTTGGACTATCTGGTTGGCCCTCTGTGGGAGAAGATATGCCTAGATCTACTGGGTCTGGATACCCCAGAGTGGAGTGGTACCCAAGGGGGCTCCCCTTCTCCTCCTGCAATTGGGTAGGGGGATTTGTAAGGATAGGACTGGGAAAAGAGTCAGGAGGGGCCTGTGATTGGGATGTAAAGTAAATAAAAAATTAAAAAGGGGAAAAATGAAAATATGGCTCTTAATAGAAATCTGGAGAGCACGAGTTTGTTTTGAAAAGGAAAGTCAATGGCAAATGACAAAATGATTATACTTTACTTTCACCTGTGACATCTTCATTTTAATTTTATGAATACTATAAATTATGAGACACATTATAACCTCTGAAAGGGATAATTTATAAAACATTGTCCATCAATTATAAATATTCTATGGCATTAATAAAATGGTGTGAACTAATTATAGTGACTTTTGGACACATTAATTGTAGAAATGATAGTTAATCAAAAAATATGAACAGCTTCTGTTCAAGATTAATTTAGGAATATGAGTCTAGGAAAGGCCGTTTACCTGAGGAGCTCCACAGTCTCAGAATACATAGTATATGGGGACTTCGCTTCCAGAGGATCACGTTCCATGGCATTGCCACATTCAGTGAAGGATAAGGCTGCATCTGCATAATTCACAGCTTTGCCAAATTTCTCAAACTGAAATAAGAAAATGACTGTCAACATGATACTCTTTTTTTCTCATTCATATAAAGGAATATTTCACAACTGTGTGTAATTTTTGTCACCATGTTTCAGGGAACACTTATCATTTAATATAGGCACTTTGGGTAGTTACTACTGGGCGACAGGAGGTACCTAGAAGACAGAGACCAGAGGTGCTGCTAAGCATGATGAAATACAAGAGACAGTCTCTGCAATGGAGAACTAGTTGTTCCAGACATACAAGCTGAGATATGGAGATATATTAACCCTGATACAGAGAGATGACAGTGTACAAATTGGTACTACTAATAAAGGAGCTGATTTAAGGTTCTATTGCCCTGACACTATGGCTGGCTGATTAAAGAGAAATACAGCCAAGGCATCAAAATGGATTCTATCACCATTGTTGATGTTCCCATTACTTTTGGGCCAACTACAATCTAAATGAATGCCATGACTAGTTTCTAATCAGTAAATATACTGATCTGGTCATGTATTGAAGTGTCACTTAGTCAGATCTTTTGTTTTCTTCATAGTCTGTTTCTTTCTTTAGAATGTCATGAGAATGTCAATCYCATTCTAAGGTATAAAGTAATAGATTGAAAAGGGAGAAGTTCTAGTATGACAGTCAACAATAGTCACATCATTTTCATTGGAAATGATGGGTTGAAATGGTGTCAAAAATATAGCACTGTTAAATATTTTACTTTAGTAAGATTTTACTACAAAAGGTTTTAACCTTGATAATGATCATGATTAAACTGGCTTAGCCATACTGATTTCTTTTTCATGTGTAATGAATATTATATACGACACTTTCATAGTGAGGATTTTATAACAGGATTTTACATTTTCAAGTTTTGACAGTTGGATGTAAAAAATTCCACTAATACAGATCTCTGTGTAAAAGAACAAATATAATGAAGAGTTAAGAATATTAAATTTTGTATAACTTTTATAAAAATATTGTGTATGTAATTGTGAAAATTTCAACTTTCAAAAGGGCAGAATAGCTATCTCTGGAAGAAAAATAAATACAACTACACAATGATTAGTTGTAGGTCTTAAAGAATCTCTTACTTTAAATGATTTTACAATAAGGTTAAGTTTTTATGTACTGAGGAAATTCTGTGATTTCTGTAAGCTGTTGTACAGAATGACTGTTTTCCATTTATTCAACTTGTTTTTCTGGAAACTGAAAAAATATATATGTAAACTAGTTTTTTCTCTTGTTCTTACTGATTTCTTTGTGTCTTCAGGCTTGCATGTAATCTTCTTTCCTTCTATTTTGTATTATTAGATAATTTCCTTATGTCTCTAGACTTCAAGCAGCTTTCCCTATTAGGAATTAATTTATATATCTTGGGTTTTAAAGGTGAGTTATCATTAAACATTATTAAGGTATAACCCATCTTTTTTTTCAAAAGGAAAAGATACTGAAATCCAGAAAGACAATTACATGGCCATGATCCCAGTTAATTTCCATTCACAAATTGGGAGGCTTAAACTAGAAATATGTTTCTAACAGGAGGATAGATAAAAGTTCAAGGAAAATATTATCCTTCTGAGTATGTCTCAACCTTTTCCCCCATGATCCCATTCCTCCAAAAAATTTCTAAAAACATTTTTATATACAAACAATCAAATTTTAATAGCACAAAACACTGAGTATCTCTTATGTGCTTGCTTTGAAGGGCCACAGTTCTATATGATAGCTGGAATTTTCTACTTTACCCTAAGAATCATTTTTTGCCCCCATGGAAACAGTTGCCAGTGATGTTATTTCTCAATCATATTTTGGGGATCTCTGTACAATTGACTTTTTCCCAGTCCTTCAAATTTTCACCTTCACGGTCTTACTTCTGCATCCCATTCTCTTTATCATCCTGTGTCCCACCTTGGCTTACACTATGTACAGTGCAGAGCCTGATAGGATGCTCCATCACAGCTTTCTAAGTGTCAAAGGCTGAAATGACATAATGTACACCTTGAGGATGATATTTTTACTCCGTGTGATGACACTGAACTGATACTTCCAATTATTCTGAGATATAGAATGTGATGAGGAGCTTAACTCCAAGACTCTCTAGTACCGTGGTTCTCAAATGGTTGCATTTGAAGTCAGTTGGGGATCTTTAGTTATTATGGCTGGGCCTCAGCCCTATAAATTCTTATTTCATTGGTTTTGGATACAGCCTGTGGAACATGTGGTTAGGATGATTAATTAGGATAAAAATTTCAACATAATCAGCTCATCATTGGTTTATATCAACCAAGATCCTGAAAGGTAGATGGAAATTATTTCATTAGAAATCAGGATGATAACATTGTCTTCCTATGATCAGTATAGGAAAGCCTGGTTATTGGCCCTGCTCTTGGAGTATGGAGCCAAATGAAACAAGAATCTAAGCTTTCTAAGGAGACTTGGGCTTCCCTAAAGCAAAGTTTGAGGCCTATTCAGTGTCACTCAACACCTTCCACCTTCACACTCCAGATTTACATTGTGAGACCCAAAAGAAGCTCCCATCATATCCAGAGCATTTTGAAAAGTCATCTCAATGTGTATAAAAGACTATGACAAGGTTACATATAAGTAAGCTTCTGAACTTGGGCTAGAAGGAAAAAGGTGACAAACACATAATAACTCGAGAGCCAAGACCTTTGGGAGTTGTGAAGATACAGAATTCCTAGGCTCTCATGTCTCTGTGTAGGAGCAAAGATGCTTTAAAAGCTCTGGGGAAGGCTACAGTTATTTATTTTTTTACCCTATTTGTGAAATATGTTCCTTGTATTTGTTTCAAAAATCATACTTTAAAGGATGAGACAATTAGAAAAAGGAACCTACCAGTGCGTCAGCTTTGTGTTTCAGTTTCTTAGCCTCTTGCATGTAAAAATCAGCATTGTGAACACTAAAGAACAAAAGAAGCTCTTTTATAAACCAGCAGTTTATCTTTTCATTTAGAAACTGAACAGTACAAGAATGTTTGACTAGTCATTCATTTCTACATGGTGCCTTGAAAAAGGCAGATTAATGTTGTCATATATA
>BDUI01002630.1:47627-60887 GCA_002335545.1 Apodemus speciosus | reverse complement strand
TATAGTAATATATGGCCTCTTCGTCGTCTTTTATCTCACTCATGTGGCTTTATTTTATTACCATTTTGTGAACCTTTTTTAAAAGTAAAAATATTTCTGCCATTATCTTAAGTGACTAAAATTAATATAAAACATTTTCTAATTATTTTTTAAATTTCTTTGAAATATTAGCCATTTTATTATTGTTGTGATGCCATATAAAATGACAGTGAACATATGGACCAACAGTTGTTTTTAGATTTCTCTTATGTGTATCAGTGTTTTTCCTGCACATATGTGTTTGCTGGTGCCTGAGAAGGTCAGAAGAGGGTGTTGGAGTCCCTATAACTAGAGTTACTACAGGAGGCCGTAAGTCACCATGTGGGTGCTGGAAATCAAACCCAGAACCTCTCCAGGAGCAACCAGCACTCTTAGCCATTTAGGAGCTTGTTTAGCCAAATATTAGTATTCTTATCCATGAAGAAGTACATCCAACAATAGAATCCATAAAGTATAATAATTACAAGGGTACCTGACCTTTGAGAATATATGCACACACACAAGTAAACCATTTCCTCTATTGTTTGTAACCAGCACCTCCCCCACTTGAACTGGCTAAGAAGGTAGTGGGGCCTGCAGGGTGAAGAGCTGTTTTGAGAGGTACTTGACTGTAAACTGGATGTCAGTTCTTTCTCATCTTTTGACCTGATAAATGGAGAAAAAGTCCATTCTGTGCAATAGGCACGTGTCTTAGTCCCTTTTTATCTACCCACAGCAAGATAAAGGTTTTGGATATTTAATAACTTCATTGGCAAAAGACGTCCAGGGGATTTTTTTCCTAAGAAAGCTCACTGCGATTTTCAATCACAAGATTTTTTTCCATATATGTGTCTGTCTTTAGGATAGAGGACAGTAGATCAGAACAAAAACATATTGCTATGGCTTGGTCAAGTTCTAAATGTTGTGAGGGATTCAAATGAGCTTCCTTTGGTTTGATGGGGTAACTCCAGTTGTCACAATCAGATACAGCATCTTCATCAGGTTTAGCATATTCATTTAGAAAGGAGAAGAGTTTCTCTTAGGAGTTCTTAAGTATTTACAGCAAAGGGTTAAAGAACAAGAGAACAGACAAAGATTGTAAGAGGGTTCCCAAAAGAAGACCCCCAAGGCAATAATCTTCCTCATCTTTCTTCAGTTCCAAGGACTTGATTTTGACAAGCATAAGAACATGTTAAAGTCCCTATATCTCAAGTGAACTCTCCCAGGAAAATAGTAATTTCCCCTTTTTGGTATGAACATAGTGCATACAAAGCCTGTGCACTAAAAATACCATTTTCTCAATGACAGTGAATTTACTCTTGATAGTGACTATCCATAAAATGGAGTAACAATTACCTGGAAAGGTTCTTAGTAAAGCACTGAAGGTGTGGCAATCGCCCACTACCCTATGCTCTATCTTTTATCTGTAAGTGGTATGAACTGGGCCCAGTGTGGGATCTAAGGAGGGATTGTATCACCACTCTGCCCAACTATGTTTGAGCATCAAGAGCCGTGCTTCTTCATATACCTGGTCTACGCTCAGCAAAAGGGATTCTCGTAGTTTTACTAGGTTTCTTTTTTCTGAGATCTATGTTAATAGATATTTTAAAGATTGTGCTGGAGACTACATGCATATGTCAAAGTAGTAAGTGATTTTCAGTGTGAGGAACAGGTATCTTAGGGATCAAATGTTACTTTGTGGAACCAGTCTAGCAATAAGGAGTCTGTTTCTACCTTTAATTTTAAAACAAGAAGCCAGACACAGTCAAGCTGGTAACTTCTTTCCAGCATCTGATCTGTGGCAGATTGATGCTGTATCACTGATGTTAAACAGTAGTCTGTGAAATCAATTGTTAGTGGCAGTTGTCCAGATTGCCTCTCTGCTTTGGGCTGCTAATAGACTCCAAAACTGGGCTTTGATGGGAGTAATCTCCAATGTTGAATGAATTTATTGCAATAATTACACAGATAGAATGTCTCGAGTAGATGACATGATTGTTAGTTAAGTAATATTTATAAAACAGAAAGGATTCTGTTATAATGCTTGCTAGAAACAGAGGGTTAGAGTTCCCTGGAGAAAGATGATGTTATTTGACTGGGGAAAGGACTAGAATTCCTCCTGCTTAATTTTGGAAACTTGCCACAGAGAAAGAAGGGAGAGGAGGGGCAGTTTGTCAGAATCAAAATCTATTTCTATCGGGCATTTCTCAACACAGAACTTCCGTCATCAGGGTAGAGCACAATTTCCAAAACATGTCATTCTCCTAACCTCTATAGATGCAGGTTCAAGGACTAGTCTTCTAGCTTTGTATTAATGTGAGGAAATGGCATTTAAAATAGCATCCTATCGCGATAAAGGAAATTGTCTAGTCACCATCAGGACTGAACCTTGTACAAAAGCAGATTGATCTCATTAAGGTGATGTATGTTTTCTGATATTTCCACTTTTTAATTCACTTCTATTCTATTCTATTCTATTCTATTCTATTCTATTCTATTCTATTCTATTCTATTCTATTCTATTCTATTCTATTTTAATTTTGCTTTTTGCAGAACATTCCCTGTGCTTAATTTTGGTGATTGTTCTGAGTTGTAATAAAGAAATGGTTCTTCAAAGCTCATATTCACCCTAAACATGACAGCCCATCTTCTGTTCTTAATTCATGTTAGACCACTTGCCAGATATTGCTGTCAAGCTTGGATTAAGCCACTCTTGATTCTAGCCTGATATTCTAATAAGACAGGAGGCATCCAATACGTTCAAACATGATGTTAAAACAATCACACAAGGACCAGTATACTGACACAGGGAAAACTTACTCTCTAGTGCTGGGAGGCTTGTGGGCTGGGGCTGGTGAGATGCAAGGGGGAAGCAGGCAGATAGTACTGTTGTCCTCCAGGCGTTGCTTCTTCTCAGGGATTTTCTCTGCAGCTTCTGCTGGCTTTTACAGGGAAAAAATATGCAGAGCTTCAAATAAATACAACATATATCCAAATAAGGATATCGCTCTCTCCCTTCCCCCTCTCTCTGTCTCTCTTTCTGTCTCTGTCTCTCTCCCCTCTTTTTCTCTCCCTCCCTCTCTTTCTCTCTGTTTTACTGTCTCTGTCTCTGTCTCTGTCTCTCTCTCTCTCTCACACACACACACAAATTGAACAAGACAGTTTGCTTCTAGGTGGGGAGATAAGTGTGTAGCTTTCTTTGATCAGACAGTAAAGCAATCAACCTTTCCTAGTCTAGTCCTACCAAGAAGTTGGCGTATGAGAGGTTTAAACTTTAATGTATCCACACTTTGGTCTTCCTTCTTCTTGAGCTTCATGTGGTCTGTGAGTTATATCTTGGAGGGACCCCTGGCTCCAGCTACATATGTAGCAGAGGATGGCCATTTCAGACATCAATGAGAGGAGAGGCCATTCATCTTATGAAGGCTCATGCCCCAGTGTAGGGGAATGCTAGGTCAGGAAAGTAGAAGGAGTGTGATAAGTAGGGGGATGGGATGGGATACAGGATTTTCGGAGGGGTATCGAAGAAAAGGTATACCATTTTAAATGCAAATAAAGAAAATATCTAATAAAATAAAAAAAGCAGACAAAAAAACTTTAATGTAAATATCTGATTAATCTGAAGTGGCCATTTCCTGTAGCCAGGCAGGAACCCCATTTGGAGGGATAGAAACATAAACCCACACACAAAACTTTCAATCCCAAATGTATCCTATCTACAAGAAGTGCAGGCGTCGGGGATGGAGCAGAGACTGAGGGAATGGTCCACCAATAACTGGCCCAACTTGAGACCCATCCCTTGGATAAGTACCAATCCCTGACACTATTAATGATACTCTGTTATGCTTGCAGATAGGATAATAGAGAGGCTGTCCTCTGACAGGATCCACCCAGCAAATGACTCAGATAGATACAGATATCCACAGCCAAATAGTGGATGGAGCTTGGAGATTCATATGGAAGAATAGGAGGAAGGATTGTGGGCTCTGAAGGGGATAGGAACTCCAACAGAATCAACTAACCTGGACCCTTGGGGCTCTCAGAATCTGAACCACCAACCAAAGAACATACATGGGCTGGACATAGGCCTCCCCACACATATGTAGTAGATGTGCAGCTTGACCGTCATATAGGTCCTGAACAACTGGAATGGGGGTATCCCAAAAGCTGTTCCCTGTCTGGGATATGTTCTTCTAGCTGGGCTGCATCGTCTTGTCTCAGTGAGAGGGAAGCACCTAGGCTCTTAAAGACTTGAAGTGCTGGGGTGGAGGGATGCCCAAGGGGGGCCATGTCCACTCAGAGGAGAAGGGGGGATAGGGGAAGGATTGTGGGAGGGGGTTACTGAGAGGGGAGCAGTGAGTGGGATGTAAAGAAAATAAGTGAAAATAAATAAATAAATAAATATCTGATTAAAGATTGTGTGTCACAAGAATCTTAACCAAAGTGAAAAGAATCTATAGTTTTTATGCATTTCCCTCATCAACAGTTCCTTTACAAAGTGATAGTTAGGAAATGAACATTGCAACCTTAACATGGCATGAATCCTGTTTTAAACAACATGAGGCTTGTGGGTGGCTTATAAAGGCTGTCTAATCAACAACATGTAAGTGAAAGGAGCATGTGTCAAGCCTTTAGTTCCTAAATGTATTCCCTGCAGAGGCATATGTACACTCTGTCCTGTTCTCCTCAATAAGAAAGAAGAGCCAAAGCAGGTCATGAGTCCCACACTTCATACTCAACAGTTCTGGAATCCTTTCATTGGATATATTAGTGCAGGACTCACTAGAGAATACTGGGAATTCTCTTCAGGACTCATCTGCCTCCTAGAATTGACCTGCCTTTGAGCCAGCGCCTCTAGCTTGCCAATCACACAGACTGTTCAATTTTCTTAGCACTCTCCAATTCCTTCCTATTCTCCTGCCTTCTTGTATCTTTTTGTTGCCTCGTAATGACCTACTTCTTAATATGCCCCTCTGTCATAGTCTTGTAGAATTTTCACCCTTCTCAATGCTTGACTGTCTCCTTGATGCTCAATGTCATGGTGCTACTCCACCCCTCCTAGTAATTTGCCAGGAACCTCCAGTCTCTCAATACCATACAGTCTCCTAGTACTTTCCTGTTTCTTAGTGGTCCCCAAGTTTTGTGGTTTCTATTCCCCTAGTTTTCCCCAGTCTCCTAGTCCTCGGGTATTCCCAGGTCATTCTTCTAGTACTGCCCAGTTTCCTAGAAACTATGTGCATCCTAGCACTCCCTAGTCTATTAGTGCAGCCTTTTCTCCTAATACTCATTTTATAGTCTCCTAGGACTGCCCAGTCTGCCCAGTGTACTTCCCACACTCCTAGTACTGCCCAGTATGCCAGAGCTCATCTATCTCTCACTGTTCCAGTTCTCCTAATATGGTCCAGTCTTCTACTGCTCCTCACTATCCTAATGTTCCCCAATCACCAATACTTGCATCTCTTACTATCTCCTACTTATCCTGCAAGCATTGCAAATACTGTTAGCTCCGTCCTGTCTCTGTATAATCCACTCTCCAAATTCTTGGCTCCAACTTATCCCTAGATCCCTAGTGTTTCCTAGTTTCCCAGGATATACAGTATCCTAGAACACCCCAGTAAACTAGCACTCCCCATGTTCTACCATTTGCCCAATTCCCAGAGTTCTGCACACATTCTCTTGTCACTGTTCACTGTCTAGTATTATTCCCCTGTTCCCTAGTTCTGGCAGAATTTTATATTGCCTGTCTTCAAGCAGTCTGTAGTTTAAGGGACTCATCACTCTCTTAGACTTTTTGTCATACACTGCCCCCAAAGTTCAAAATATTTTCTTTTCTCCTATCATTCCAGCCTTTTAATGAGCTCAAGTCTACAACTGCTTTTGAGTCTACAGTGTGTTTAGCTGAAAGCTCTTGTATAATCAAAGTTGTCCCTAGCCATCTTGTATTCTTTGGAATCTGTGGTATCCCCTCTTCAAAGGTTCCTCAGTATCCTGGTATTTCTCCTCTTTTAGCATTTCCTGTCTCTAGTGATCCCATTTACTAGGGCTCCTTGCCATCCTAGTATCTCATAATCTCCTAGCATGAGGCAATCATCAGTCATGCAACCATCATCCAGAACTCCCCTGTCCCTGAGCGCACCAAATATCCTAGCTCTATCCTGTCTCTGAATACTCTTCTGTGTCCTGGCACTCCCCTGTCTGAGCATTACTCTGTATCCCAGCTTTGTTGTGCTTCTGAGTATTCCCATATCTCTTAGAACTCCTCTGTGAGTGTTCTTATGTCTCCTTGCAGGAACCTCTCTCTGAGTTCTCCTACATGTCTTTAACTCTGATTACTATTCTGTATCCTAGACCTTTTCTGTCTGAATGCTCCATGTATTCTAGCACAACTTGGTCTCTGAATGTTCCCCTCTCTCCTAGTGCTCCTATGTCTCTGAGTGCTCCACTGTCTCCTAGCACTACTCTGTATCTAGTGACTCCCCTGCTTCTAGGAACTGCTCTGTCTCGGTGTCCTCCTGTCTCCTGGTACTCTTGTGTCCTTCAGTACTACCCTATCACCAAGCACTGCCCTGTCTCTGATGCCCCCTGTCTGCTACCACTCTTCTGTCTCTCAGTGCTCCTCTGTCTCTTAGCACTCCTCTGTCTCTGAGTGCCCCCTGTCACCTAGCACTCRTTCTCTGTGTCTTCTAGCACGCCCTTGTCTCAATACTCTACCATCTCCTAATACTCCATAATGTTCTACAGCTCCTGTGTCTCTTGCACCTCTCTTTCTCCTTGTATTTATCGATTGGTTGGCCTGGAATTCCTTAGTGTTCCGCCATACAAGTGTAACATTTCTTGGTGTTTCAGAACTTGTCTGTGTCCCACAGCATCCCACACTTTGGTGGTGTTTCCTAGTATCCCTCAGTCCTATAGCACTATCCAATGTACGAGAGCTTCCTTATGTGTTCCTGCTTTCTACTACTGCCTATGTCCTAGTGTTCCGTAGTCTGGTATTCTTAGTGTTCTCAAACTCCACAGTCTCATAATGCTCATTTGTTTTCTAGGGCTCTGCAGTCATCTACTACTCCCGGGACTTCTAGTACTTGGCTGTGTCTTATTGCTTCTCAGTGTCCCAAGGCTTCCTCAGCTCACAGCTACTCCTTATTTTCTTGCATTCACTTATCTCATAGCATTCCTCTATATGGTCACACTCGGTCTCCTACAACTCCCTATTCACCCATCACTCTCTTCATTACTTTTCTGACTATCCATGATTCTGGCTTTTCCCTGTGTCCTCATGCCTTTCTTTCTCATATCACACCCCTGTCTCCTGATATTTCACTGTTTTTTAGGTACCTTCTGTCTCCTCTACTTTTAAAACCCCTAATTACAGGGGAATGAAGTCATTTAGAGCACCTCATTCAATAAGTCACTATTGTTTGCAGGTGATCTGTCTTTTGCTAAGCATTAGGAGCAATAGACACATTCAAGACAACCTCTTCTGGAGAGAACTGGGGTATGGGGGATGAAGAACAGATTAGGAATTGCATCGCTGGGCTGCTATGGTGCTATGAGGAATACCATTAGCAAAATAGCACCACAGGGAACTTGATTCTGAAAAACTATGCCAAGATAAGGAGATAAATCAGAAAGAGTTTATTAGATGTACACTCTACAAATATTTTAATTGGTAAAGGTCAGTCTAGATTCCTCTTCTGGTGACACTATGTGTGCCTAGAATTGATACCAAGGAATCTTCAGATGAGATTTTTTTTACAGTGTAATCCCTTCAAGTAGGGCCACTAATCTTAAAAGCTATATAAAACTTTAGTGTGATAGGTGCAGGGATACCCCAGGATAGCTGACTTATGAAAATTGCATTAATATTTGTCCAGAGAAAAGAGCAAATGTAGAAGATGTCCTTGACCATTATACACAGAGAGGTAACCTGCTAATGCTGAAGTGGTAAACTGTGAGCAATAATATAGGAGTTATTGAAGTAGGAGAAATCTAAGGCATTTACTCCAGGCACTGCATATCATAGCAAAGGGGCTTGTTTGCATTCTTATTTTATATACATCATAATTTCTCTTATTCCATATCAGCTACCCTTACCGATGGCTACCACACACCCTGATAATTCCTAACACTACATTCATATGCCAAACATTTCATTCCTCTTGGAAAATGTCATTTCCTTTACCAAAGCTAGTAATCCTTTGCCATTGCTCTCCTGAAAAAAGACTACAGATAACTTTAGTAGCCTCTGCTCACAACCACATGGCAGACTCTATTGAACAACTCACCTTGTGCTTACGCTTGCCCTTAGGGATTGGTTTTTCCACAGCTGTGGCAGCAGTTTGACGCTTGGATTTAGAGGCAGTCTCCTTGTGGTCTGTCTTTGCAGGTGCTGCTGGGACTGAATTTTGGGCAGGTACTCTAGAAAGTAAGTCGAGGTCAATCTTCACCCAGAGGTTTTTTGGATTTTCATGATCCCGTAGAGGGGACAAAAGCTCAGTTTGCATGGCAGGAGGTGGTGAAAAAGCTGTCTCCTCATTGCTGGTGGATAAGTTGTTGCTGTTGCTGTTGCTGTTGCTGTTGCTATTGGTCAAGGTGCTAAGTGTCAGGGTGGCATTAGAAGTTTCCTTGGATTTAGAAGTATTACCTCCAGGAGCAATGCAAGGTGGCAGAACTTTGATCTGCAGGGTCTCTTCCTGGTCTGTGTTGGAGTCAGATGTAGATGAATCTGATTCAATAAATTCCCGGGACTTGGGGACAATCTTCCCAGGCCCTCTATACTTCTTCTTCTCAGTGGCCAGAGGGGCATGCGGCCTTGGCTCTTTCCTAGGCACTGGTTTGTGGGCAGTGGCTTTGTTTCGGCTTCTCGGTGGCTCAGGAAGTTCTGCACTTTCTTTTTCTTTGGGAGTGCTGCTGCTAATATTTGGTTTGGGCCAGGTAAACTCCTCAAAGCTGCTGTTTTTCTCAACTTTTTTGGGTTGCTTCTTTCCAGTTGTCCTTTGAGATACTGTGTCAACTGATGTTGACAACTTATGCTTCAAGGCCTTTGTTTCTGGGATTTTCTGTGGGGGTCTTGGTCGAGCTTTCTCCCTAATGAGACTGAGGAGAGGCCTTTCTTTGGGTGCAGTCACGGCCTGGCTAGGGCTTGGTTTCACTTTGACCTGGACCTCCACTGGTTGTATTACTGGAGGAGGCAGAGAAATTGTCTCTGTGGGTGTCTCATTTTGGCCACAAATAAATGACTTGTTCTGGGATGTGACTTTGTTCAGCCATTTGTCTAGCTGCCATTTGTTGGTTGAGGGCGGCTCAGGCTGTAGATTGAGAAACAGCAACAAGGATGCATTTCACACATGCTGAGGCTTTATAGGGACTTTCTGTATACTGACTATACAGTGCTAAGAAATTAATAGACGATGTGGGCTGGAAATAGATTTAGCAGAGTACTTGCCAACTCTTCATGGAACCCTGGCTTCCACTCTCAGAACCACATAAACCAGGTATTGTTGTAGAGATTGATCAAGTGTTCAAGGACAGTTTGAGTTACACAGCAAGTTTAAGCTTGAAGCTATTTTCGGCTACATGTGACCTTGTAACCAAACAACCAAACAACAACAAAACCAGTCTACCTTGGACTTTAAGTGACAGTCCACATACACAAACATATACACATTCATTGAGTAATGTACTTTCAGTGTAGATTAAAAGAGTGATTGGTTTTCCCCTGTATCTGACTAGATAAAAAGCATATAACTACAAATCAACCAAAGTTTATTTTTTTAAACACTAGTTTCTAACATTCCTTCGAAAATATTCTCAACTCCAGACAGTAACCAGGGTCTCCTGAGAGAGAATTCTGTTCCCAAAGGCTTTTGCTAAAACTCATTGATCTACCAGGAGCCAGAGGTTATAGTATCTATTCCTAAAAAGAAATCTAAGTGCATGTCAAGTGTGCTCAGAAGGAAAATATTTCCATTTTCTGAAATATTAGGGTTTAGTACATGTTGTTGTAATTCATTGAAAACCTTTGTGTTTTTACTGGAGGGTGAAATAAATTGATTCCCTTAAACCACTATGCTTTCCTAAATATATGGGCAATAGTAAATTTATGGGGATGTGTATGTAGACTTTGGCATTTACTATGAAGCAATAGAAATGATATATTTAATTCACATGCTTGATATTCAAATCTGATTTCCACCAGTTAAAATTAAAGGCCATCATTTTTATTAGAAGGACTCTTTTTCTGAAAGCCACCAAGCATGTGGAAAGAGTAAATAGAGGATGGCAGAACTAAAAATGAATTAAGTAGCTGTGATCACTGCTTCTAGAAAACAATAGCAGGTAACTATTAAGGAAACTCTCTCAGCTGCTACTTCTAGCAGTGTAGTGCCAGGGTGAAAAACTAGCTCTGGCCATATACTGACTGGGTTTAAGCCCCTGCTTTATTACTGTGTATCTGGGAAATCTTGGGGGGGGTAGTTTTGGCTTAAATTCTCATAAACATACATTGTCATCTATAAAATGTTCTATAGTGTGAGAGAGTATAGTATTGGGTGGTTAGTAAGAGTGAATGAGAAAATGTAAGTTAAGTGTCCAGCACAGCATTTGCTATTTTAAACAGCAATAAAATGACTACCGCGTCTATTATTCCTTTCCGGTTATTGAGAAAGAAATGTATAAAGAGCCATGAGATAAATTTTCTTGTTGTACCATATGCAGGCTTAGGGAACCAGAGCACTTAGTCAGAGGATGGGARGGAAAAACTAACWCTTCCTTTTCAGTTATTGTTTTGGTGTTTGGGGTGCTAGGCTAACATTTCATAACATTATTTGGCACATGATGTAAATTTAAATAAAGAACATGTGACTTTTAAAGGCTGTTTTACCTTTAAAGAAAGGAATATTTCTCATCTTCCTTGCTTAATATATCCATTTACCACTTTAACAACATTAAAGTAAAGAAGGGTCAGCATCTTCAGATCTACCATTGGGTCTTGACCAGCTTTGTTGGTTCACTTGAAGAGTAATTTGCAAGATTCATCATTCCTATACTAGTTTTATGTGGAATGAGGCTTGAGGTTAAGAGTAGCTTAGTGACTCCCATAGAAAATCTGTCATACAGCAAGCAACCACTATAATTTAGAGTCACACAAAAGAGATCTATATATGTTAGGGCATACACAAATATATGTTTGAAAGAAACAATCTTATGAAGTCTTTGGCTACTTTTCTGAAGTAGTTATTTTATTAAAGTACTTCAACTGGTGATGCATCTGGCATGCACTTTATGCACCAGCACATAGATGGATCCTAAGGGCCTCGACAACTTACCTCTGGAGTAGCCACTCTGGGAGCCTCATTGGATTCGCTGTCGGTAGTGCTGCTTTCAGTGTCTGAGTCCGATTCTGAGCTACTCTCTGACTCACTGGAGCTGCCGGAACCCACATTGGCTTGCGCCGCAGGTATAGGCTGTGGTGTGGCCAAGAGTGAGCTGAAAGAAAAATGACATCATTTATTATCTCATCCAGTCTCAGACTTGAAAAGAACAAACCAGTTCAATATAAAGACTTATGATCTCTGAGCTGCAGGAAGAATAGATTACAGGATCCTCACCTGACAGAAACAAAATATAAGGCTCCAAGAGCCCAGTGTGAAGGCCAATGTCAAAAGTTTGACCTGAAGCAAGCACCTTGGCCCAGCACAGTTTCTTTGCTTCTGGGAAACCCTTCCCTACTTCATAATCCATACAAAAACTTTCAACAGAGCTTTCATACCTTACCAACACAGACTAAAAGCTGAGACTCAGGGGTTTTATTGTTYCATTTATTTATTTCAGTTAATTTCTCATTTTCTGTTGCCATTTTATAGACTTCTACCCCAACTTCTTGGAGTATAGTCCAGTGTTGTCATATTTCTAAGAACTGGTAAATTCAATTTTCCTTTTATTGGAGGAAACTGAGGCCTAGGGTCTAGAAGGGACCTGACTTCAGATCTGGGATCATGGTGCCCTGGCTTCTTCAAAGAATAACAGCTGTACTCATTATATGTTACTAACGTGTGGTCCTCAATTTCTGTCTGTTGGGTCCAAGAATAAGGAAATGAGACAATGTACTTCTTTGCAGTCTTTATTATCATTTTTGTAATGAATTGTAATGCTTATTAAGGAGGAATGATCCTGAGGAAACTTCAGTGCTTGATTTTTAAATTTGTAAAGTTGATACAACAAAGGATTTTAAAAGCTGCATACACCATTGCCCACTCTGCCTTTATTGGGAATCAACTCTTCTTGACCAATCTTTTACTTTCTGTACACTGCACTAAATCAACTTCAGCTGTCTCTTAGCATCGTGGGGCATAGCATTCTTTTTTCTGTCCTTCGAACCATTGTTTCTTTGGATTGAGTTCTGCTTTACTTTGTCTTAGGAACTGTGCAAAAAACAATAAACAAACCTCAGACAGACAAACAGACAGACAAACAAACCTCCAAGGAGGATTCTGATCTCAGCACATCTCTTTAACTCCTCCTTTGAAGATCAATTGATCTCAAAGTAGGTTTGGGAATTGTGCATTTTTCCTATGAAACTAAGTCTGATTCATTCTGCTTGCTTCACCTCCACCCTATGCTTCTCAAACACTACAGCAATTTTCTTGGCTTTCCCACCTAACCTTCTTCAAATCTGAGGCAAAAGTTCAAATAAGTGGTTATGCTCTGACCCTGGGGACCACCTAATTTTCTGGTCCCATCTTTAAACCTAAGATAGAGTCATTTCAAGAAATCTCTCATGCAGCATTCTAGAACCCTATAATTGTACTCCTTGGCTGAAGCTGTATCATTTCATGCCCCATTCCATAGTCTCAACAGAGACTCTTCTCCAACACTATGGCTCTCATCATCCACCGTGGAACTTTCCTGTCAGCAAAGCATCACCGCATTTCACTTAGCTGCTGAAMACTGTTAGCTGGTCAGCTAAATTCCCACTTCTACTACATTTATTTTCATATGTCATTAATTTCTTTTTAAAATCTATACTAAACTGACTGTGAATGAATCCAGCTGGTGCAATACTTGATTCTACATAGAAGATGAAGGATTAATGCATAATTTATATATCTCTATTTACCAAGGCTACATTAAAAATATTTCCCACACACCATTATTCTCATATTTACATAAACTACATTTCTAAAGAATGCTAGTGGTCCTTTTTGGGCATCAGTGGGACGAATGGTTCTTGGTCAGGTAAAG
>BDUI01002630.1:26270-38765 GCA_002335545.1 Apodemus speciosus | reverse complement strand
CCTTTAGAAACAATGAATTCATTAAATTCTTAGACAAATGGATGGAGCTGGAAAACATCATCCTAAGTGAGGTAACCCAGTCTCAAAAGAACACACATGGTATGCACTCACTGATAAGCAGATATTAGCCTAGAAACTTGGAATACCCAAGACACAATCCACATATCAAATGATGTCCGACAAGAAGGAAGGAATGGACCCTGGTTCTGGAAAGGCTCAGTGCAGCAGTGTAGGGGAATACCAGGACAGGGAAGTGGGAAGGAGTGGATGGGGGAACAAGGGTAGGGAAGAGGGCTTATGGGACTTTCGGGGAGCGGGGATCCAGGAAAGGGGAAATCATTTGAAATATAAATAAATAATATGTTGAATAAAAAAAAAAACTTAGCAATTCCAAAGAATGGAGAGATTAGAATGGAAAGGATTTATAGAGGCAATTATAAACATCTTTTGAGATTAAGCAAATGATGATTGCATTTGATCACTTCATTAGAAAAAAGCAGGAAATCATATGTTCTAAGTAGAAGGTACATATCCTTTTCATAATGTAAACAGCAAACTAAAATGATACAGACTCTACATCAGCTAAATTCAACAAGTACACATTTTAGGCTTAGCTTCAGGTGCACTGTGATATGAATGGCTATAACTTGAAAGTATGGTTATAAAAATCGTWATCAGCTTTATATTGATAAAAGTTGGATATTCTACTCTTCCAGTGGAAGTTTAGATATCAAAATATGAGCCAAATAAATATTTCCTAAAAAGCTCTTATGCTAAAATATTTCCTTTGTCTATAATTACATTTTAATGTGTATTTTATATCATCCTACCTAAATTCAAGGTGTTTAAATGATAAATAATATAAATATGGGCATCTATATATTAATGGTTTTGTGTGTATGTGTATGTGTGTGTATGCTTGTGCCTCTGTGTACATGTTTGTATTTAAATGAACATATATGTCAGGATATATACAGCTATTTACTAAAACCCAATACATCTGATATAAGGAATTAAGTAATTTCAGCATTAGTTTTTCTTTGCTTGATTTTCAATGCTAGGAACTTGGACCTCACACATAGTAGACAAATACTCTTATCAGTGAATTATATCCTCAGCCCCTAATTAGAACACTAAAATATATGACTGGTTAAGATGGAAAAATATGTCTTAGAAGAAGATCTCCAAATGAGGCACATAGTATTAATTTAAAAAATAATATTGCTATGATTTGGGCAAGGGCTGACTTATTGAGTTCTATAGCACATAAGTAGTCAATTAGTCATTTAATAAAAGGAGATATTGTCTGCCAGTGTTTATATCAATCCCCATTTGTGTTCTAATCATGTCTTCATTATTAGCATATGTAGCAATATATATTAGTTAAACATTTTAGTTATATATCAAGCTAGCATTAAAATTAGAATACATAAAGACAAGAATAAAAATTCAAGCATGAAGGGTTAGAGTGAAGGTTTAGTGTTTTAGAACACTACTTTATTTTCCAGAAGTCCCAGGTTCCATTCCCAACACCCATAGAGCAGCTCACAATCATCTGTAACTCTAGTTCCAGGGGATCTGACACCCTTTACTAGCTTAGTTAGCAACCAGAAGTTCATGTGGTATACATACATGCTGGTAAAATACCATGCACATAAAGTAGGAATGAATAAATCTGTTTTTAAATTCCACAATGCAGGAGTGAACAAATTCATGTGGTCCTACCCCTAGCTGAAGTGTAATTTCCAGTTGATGATTACTCGGAGAGGCAGAGTTACTTTTGGGTTTGGCCACTTGGAAGTCATCCATGCACAGTAGTGATGCCACAACCATGTGTATATGAGCCACAAATCAGGAAGACATGAAGTTGGAAGAGAGATGTGATAGAGATTGTAGGGGAAGCTTGATGTGGAGTTAGCAGTGGCTATACATTGTGTGTGTGTGTGTGTGTGTGTGTGTGTGTGTGTGTGAAAAATTAATTAATAAAACTTTTAAAAGGAAAAATGTTTGAAAGAACTGCCAGTGGAATTGTGTTTCCAGATGTTGTTGATGACTCACTTCAACCCCAGTTAGTGCCAGCACTAAGGCAAGCTAGCAGGCTTGGTAGGATAGAGACTAGTGGCATTGACCAACTTTTCATTTAGATGATCTCGTTAATCTTTTAGGTGGTTTTTAATCTTATTTAAAACAAAGTTTCCTTCTTTCTTGTCTTCCTCCTGAGTCTCCCTTCCCATTCTTCTCACTTCTTCTCCATTACTTTTTGGTATCCTACTTATAACAATAACAACACTCAGTGGAGTATTATCTACAGTGGTGTACCTTTATTTCTGAATTACATTATAAATAGATTTAGAAAACTCTATTTCCAGAGTTGTTTCTCTTCTTGTGAATTGCTAGAGCCTTCATATAGGAAGATTTTTTTCCCCAACCAAATTCCTTCTAAATCTCTTTTATGCCAATAACAAGATAGTGGTATAAAAAGTAAATCTTTTATTCCAGAAATAAAAGATTTAAAAGCTTTTAATATCTGTTTCAAATGGTATTTAGTTAACTTCTTTTTAGAATGAGCAGAAAGAAAGAATCTAACTGCCTATAATTTGCATGTTATTAATGTTGTTACAGAAGGGCAAGAAAGGGCATGACTTCAACAGCTCCAAATGAAATCCAAGGAGGTTTTTAACCAATGCTTCTCTGCCTATGCTCTTTCTTTAGAGATTGCATCTTTGAGATCTCATTATGCATCAGTTGTGTATCCAAATTGTATCTGCAACAGGAAAAGTAAAGCAACTTTTGCTTTGTGATTTTACTTTCCTTTAATATGATGTTTTATACACTGTGGTTTATTCATTTGTTGGTCGGATGGTTTTTATGAGATGTGATTCAACATAGATTCTTTTCTAGTATCATGTTTTATAAAGATATGGGGAATGTAATATAAGTCTGATACAATTATGGTTATGTGCCATGCAAGATGATACTGTAAATATACAGAGAGTCTGAAAAGCTGCTTAGCAAAATGATTTTAATATACATGGCAGTGTGAAAATGTAAGAGGAATCTATAATGACAACGAAGATTAGCCATTTGCTCTCTAACCTTATTTACAGAAGCAATCAGAGGTATTCAGGTCGAGTTAATGACCCTGTCTCCAATTAATTCAATTGTCTACAAACAACATTGGTGCAGTGGCTGTCTCTAAGTCTGCCTCACAGTCTCAGAGGGAATACATAAGACTCCATTAAAAGTGACAATAATAATGCATTTATTACTGAAACACTATTGTATTATAAATAAATTCCTCATGTTAAATTATGCTCCATGCTTTAACAGAAATTCAATTACTGAAATAATAAAAAGACGGTGTGTTTGCCAAGTGCTTGGACTATAATTTGGCTGCTTAGTTACCAATGGTTGGCTGTTCTGCAGGTTTTTTTTTCTTCACAGACTATTTCTTTTGAATAAATGCCAGACTTTTTCATACAAATTTTATGAACAAGTTGGAAAATGAAATTTTGTGCTTTTGAATCCAATTATGAAAGACATAACTAAATCTATTACTGAAAAAAATTCTAGTAAGCCCTTTGTGCTGCTGTTCAGAGCTGTCTGGTAATTGAGGTAAGCACAGGTGCTGCTCATTATGGACCATTGTGCACCATCTGAATTCTGGGAACTGTGGAATTCAGATGCTTTAAACTCTGTTTGTGTGAATAACAAACAGGCCTGATTCTGCACTTGTTTGTACAAGCTTGTACACAGCTCATTTGGGACATCGAAGACACCTGCTTACCCCTTTAGGGCCAAAACAGTACAATTCATGTTCTGGCTATCCTATTGATGACAATTTTGCAAAAGCAACATATTTTGTATTTTCTCTTCATTCCTACCATTTCTTCCATCATACAACAACAACACACACTTGTCTTCAGTCATAGGGAAGTCAGTTGAATAAAGCAACTTTAATTAGTCAATGACAAGAGGAGACACAAAGTTGTACAATAGAGCCAGGGGCAATATCAACCCAATGCTTACTGTGGAAGGTTGCTTCTGACAGACAAGCTGATGTTCTGCAGTGGGTCGAGGATGTTGGATGTGTGTGTGTGTGTGTGTGTGTGTGTGCACGTGTGCACACATGTGTAAGTACATTGTGCAAGCATGGGGGTGTGCACGAACATGCACGCATGTGTAGAATGCATGCGTGCACATGGTTAAAGACTAGAATTTCCTTCTCTTGTTTTTGTTTTTCCTCCTTCAGGGTTCTCATATGTGTCTTTGCAATCTCTAATCCTGTTCATTAGATGGGTCATTTGGAAACAGAGAACCTCAGAAGTATAAAGACTCAGTTTTCAGAATGCAAAGAAAAAATTACTTATACTAGTAATTTGTAAAGCCCTACTCCCATCCTATAGGGCTAGTGCTAGGCCAGAAGCTGTCAATTGTACAGGCTTGTAGGAGGAAGCTGGAGCTTATGCTGCTGTTCTGAATGTCTGAGTAAAGTCATATTATCCTGAATACGCAAACCCTACCACAGCTTCCCAGTGTACCTACTAACTTTAATAATTCAGTGAGTTTGAATTTTCTCCGTTTCTCTGGCCAGTTTTACCTATTGGACAACCATTGCCCAGAAAACATGTGGCCATGTTCTGTTGTAGAGCAAAATAGGCATTTGGGTTACTCCTTCTGCCAAATGCAATTCTGGGTCTCCTTAACTGCAGCTTGCCATTTCCACAGTGAATGAGCACAAGAAGCCAGACTTTCAGATCCTATAGTCGTTAAGCCTTATGGTTGACCTGAGTTTCCCTGTGAGAATTCAGGAATTAACTTTAAAGTTGGAGGTGTGGGGACTAATAAAAGACAGTACAGACATTTTCTAACACTGGTTGTGGCTTTTAAAGATCTACCCAAAGACCCCCTAGTTAAGACAAATTCTATCTGTTCAGCTGTGCTTGTACTCCAAAGTCCCAGAGAAATCTCACACTGAAGAGGAGTAGACAAACAGCACTGACTGCAAAATGTAATGGATTATTCCCCAGTATACTGCTAGTTTGACACCTGGTTACACTGCTGTTTATCTTGTCAATCAGGTAAGTGTAATGGTTTTGATAGTATCCAATAAAGCTAGTAGAAATGGAAATCAACCAAAGTAAGTTCCTGGATATCAGAGAATGACTATGACTAATAGAATTTGAAAGTGCTCCATAGCATGGGGATTGGTATCTCTTACCTTTTCCCTTCTGGTTATCACAGAGAATACAAGGTAAAGCTCTGCAGGAATATAAATAATTTGGAAACCCTTGTGGACAATAATCTACTGTGTCTCATTTGCACTTAAAGAAAGCTGCCCTACAGATCTTGTGTACTTTTAAGATTTATCTGAAAGATACATGAAGAAGACTTCCAGTCAAAAATGTACATATTTAATGGAATTAGATCTCCAGGCAAGAAGATGTCAAAAGAAAAGGCAAAATATTAAAGTGAATGCGAAGTGTTCCTCTCCACAGCTATCCTGCTTTGATAAATATCTTCTGGGATGCCACTTTCTACAAAATCATGATTTTACTGAATGAAAAAAAACTGAAGGTATAAAATATACTGTCTTTATTGCTGAAGTAAATTGTTGTTTTCACATGTCTCTCAATTCTGCTTTTGTCAGCCAGGAACGTTGATATCTGCCTTTAGATTTTTTTCCAAATTATTCTTATTGAAAATATAATAATTACTCTAGACCACTCAAATTGCAGTGAGGGGCAGAATTGGGGAGCTATGCTTATTGCAAAGCCTCATGTACCTCGAGAATGAGCAGTTTCACAAGGGAACCAAGTCTCTGGAGCTGTCTGGCTCCTGAGCGCTGCAGGAAAGCCTACAGTGTGCTTTTCTCAGAAGAGTCCCTAGCACAGATAGAATCATCTCCATGCTCTAACTGTAGAAAAAGATGGTAGGAAGATGATCCTTGTGCTTTTACATGTCTAAAGATGTTTAGGTTTTAGATTTATATGTATGCATGTACATTTGTGTATATGCACACATGTGTAGTGGGATTGTCTCCAATTTAAAAAAAATACTTTTTTATCTTAATGTGTCAGCAACCTGCAACTCATAAAGAGAAATTCTGTATAACGATAAAATATGTTATTTTTATCCCCCTCGAGTTTGAAGTCTATGTGTTAAGACCTAATAAATCAGTGGGATATTACACATAGAAATCTTTTCTCAAACATGGTTTTCTTACCACAATTATTATTACTAACAGTAATAACACTTCATTGCACTCACTTCCTCAGATGTACTTTGACTCTGCTCAAAGTCTCAGAGCCACTAAGTGGCTAGGAAAAAAACAATCCTGTTTTGGAATTTTTGGAACTGTCAGCCAGTTTCCCATCCATATGTGTATTTTCAGAGGGATCGCTCAGAAAATACTAATATCTTTAAATATATGTTTTCATAAAATTATTTGCAGGCTTCTCAATGTATTGCATTGAAGACTGAAGATGCATGTTTGCTAGTTATTCAGTCAACAGTGGTAATAATGATGATGGTTATGGCAATAGCTGCTGCTTACTAAGCTCACACTGTGTGCTATACACTATAAGCACTTTTTATGATATTTCACTTAGCTGTCATAATAGATGTACAGACTGTTATTGCTCTCATTTCATATGAGAGGATGGCAGTTTAGAGAGGTTAAACAGCTTCCTTTAAGATGTGAATGAGTGTCATTCTGATAACAAAGGCCATGAAAGTTTACTACTGTGTTGGAATGAGTTGCCTCAGGATTCTAATACACAACTGAGATAATATCCATCATTGTTTTTTAAGTTYCTGTTTTTGTAAATGCCCAGTTTTAAGAGGCAAATGCTGCCTATATAAAGATTTCATAAGAGCATAGCAGCATCATAGACTTGTGGCTATAGAGGGTGTTGGGAGTTAGTAATCTATCTTTGTAGTGTCCTAAGAGAAACAGGTTAATCAGTATACTCAGAACTAAAGGCCATTTAGGGAAATTCATCAATCACATGATTTTAATAAAAATCAGTTGCAACCATTTTGTTATATAGGGAGACAGGAGCTGATGCATACAGAAAACTTTCCAGGGAAAATATTATGTCTAAGATAATCACCTATTTTATTTTAAAATATGGGTAACTAAATACCCATTAGATGGGTATTTAGTTGATTAAGTAGTTTAAATACATAATATTGACAATTTCTTATCTGTGGTTATATTGGAAGATGCATGCTTCAAGCCTACATATTCCTATATGTCCATATGTCCATATAATCCATAGGAATAATACTGTTATTTTTTGAGTAATACGATTTTTGATTATTATGTATGTCCATGTTTGACAGCCATTGATTTGGGGTCATGACAGCATCATCTAGACTTATGGAATCACATCAAATAAATGACCAGAAAGGAAAAGAAATAGGGAAGCTCTGGTTAGAGTGAGGAAAATGGGCTTTTATACTTTAGACATTCACCACTCCTAATAGAAAACAAAACACCATCACAAGTAGTTAATATTAATTTATTGACAAAAAACGTATTCAATATTTCCACATTGCCTTATTTTATTATACAGATGATAATGTTTATAATAATCTAGTCAACAGCAAATAGCATCTTTATAGGTACTTGGTCTCATCTTGGACTAATTCATGGCTTCATCGGATTATTTACATCACATCCAATCAATTCATCAACAAATTTGTACTATTCTTCCTGGAAATAGTCCTACTCCATCCACTTTTGATCACACTCCCTTGTTAATGACCGCTTCCTGTACGCCAATATTATTGCAATATACCACACACATTGTGTTCTCTATTTTTATCCCATCCTTCTTTCAGTTATTTATTGATATGTTTAGTATGATCCCACTATGCCACAAGTCGAATCTTATCTTTCTTTTGCTCAAAGTCCTCCAATATCTTCCAACTCATTCAAAGCCAAAATCTTTTCAATAGCTAGTCAGCTCTTCTACAATCTGATTCACAGCAAACTTTCCTATCTCTTCTTTCAATATTCTTATCCTTGCTCACTCTGCTTCAGTTACACCATTTCTTTAATATTTCAGGAACAACTTGCGTCAGGGTTTTTGCATATGATATTCTTCTCTAAAGCTTATTTCCTCACTTTTTTGAGGCTTTGCTTAGATGTCAGTTCCTAGAGAGGCTTTCCAGCCCACCCCAGCCCTCTCTAGCACTCAACTGGGATTTATTTACCTTTAATAGCACTTATCACATTCCAATATAAGTTGTTATTATATACCTGTGCTGTTCATCATTTGTTTCAACAAAAGAGAATATAAACACTGCTAAGGAAGAGATGCAGACCAAATGTCATTATTTCTAGCACCTAAGAAATTACATAGCAGGAATATGATAAATATTTACTAATGCAATCTTGAATGACTAAGGAGACAGTTTCAAAATGATTGACAAAGAAAGCCACTAACAGATTATAAGAAATGTGTGTGTATTGAGAAACTACTCAAGGCTAATGGCTAATCACTATTTTTTTAAATCTGTTTTTTTTTTTTAATATGAGAACACTGTAGCTGCTTTCGGACATACCAGAATAGGGTATCATATTCCATTACAGATTGTTGTGAGCCAGCAAGTGGTTGCTGGGAATTGAACTCAGGACCTCTGTAAAAGCAGTCAGTGCTCTTAACTGCAGAGCCATCTCTCCAGCTCCTAATCACTTCATATAAATCAAACCGGCCTTCACATTAATTGTTTGGAGAGAAAAATTATGTTATATCCAGTTGAACACATTTAGAGAAATAATGTGTATGAGCTTATTGTTGGGGATCAGGTAAAAAGTTCTCTAGTACATATTTAGATTAAGTTCTCAAGACATCAATGCTCAAATAGCATAAGAAAGTTTTCCTAAGATTACACAGCTAATTAGATAGAAGAGCTGGCAGCCAAATCCTTTGGAGTGTTCTTGACTCCAAAGTTCTTTATCTTACACAGACAGGAACAATAATAGTGTGGCAATCCTCTAAGGGCTTGCCTCCTCCTACCTCCCACCCACCCTAAAGAGGAGCAATGGCTTTTCACTATGTAGTTTATTGCAAAGTCTCAAGAAATCAAGAGAGAGCTCTCTGAGATGAATAATGTAAAAAAAAATGTTTAAGAGAATTTATCAGGACATGCCCATAGTGAAGCTAAATGGTACCTTTAATCTCATATGATTTTATCTTTGGAGGCAAATCCAAATATATAACATTTTACATGGAAATTTTCAGAGATATACTTAGAGAACATGTCAGGTATTCATTACCCCACTTTTCAGAAGAATACACTGAGTCCCAGACTTGATGACAGTGACATACCAAGTTAGTAAAAAGTCTGTCAGGAAATTATTTGCTTCTCAAATCCCAGTAACATCTGCCACATACTTGTCATTGGCCTACAACATACTTCCTCTCTGTAGCAGCAGCATCAACAGAACCAAAGTAGCAAGTGAACAGCCTATATGGTTGGCTTTTAGGCTGAGCTGACTACGATTGCCACTCCTCTTGCTGGAGTGGATATTTTCCTTAATGGCCTTCTCCTCCAGTGCTCACTCAGAAGAAAGAATTTCCTAATGCACTTTCAGAAAAGGACCCCACCCACTCCTGGTGTGACACAGTACATAGAGCATTATAAAACATGTTTCTCAGCTATTCTTTACCTTGTTAATGATAACAAGCCAAAACAAGATCGTTTCCTTTTTCAGCTGTAAAAATATACTTATTTCAACAATGAAATCATTATAGATGATAATGATGGTGCAAGGCATGTAAATTGGAAGATTCTAGGTGGTATGATTTGTGCTTATTAAAGAGATATTTATTGCTGTAGTATTCTGATAAATGGTTTATAATTATTAATATAACCTTTATATTTTTACTCTAAATGGCAAAAATATTATTTAAGTATTAGTGTACTGCAATGAGTAGAAAATCACACTCATGTCTTGCATATGAATTGCATATGCCAATCTTAATAAAGCCACTTGTAAAATGCTTGTGGTCTTTGATAAAATGAATGAAATCTATTATGCAAGATGCATTTACAGCTTGCAAAACAATCAAACAAAACAAAAACAAAACAAAACAAAACAAAAACCCTAATCATCCATCAGCTCCAGTTCTGAAGCCAGGCAGCAGTAGTAACTGAAATAACTCTGCCTTAGTGGTCAGAGGACCAGAAAAATCCTGTTATCTAAGCCTCCATCGGCTGCAGGTCAGTGGTTAGCAAGGTGATATGGCACATCTTCACTCCAGTAGCCTCAAAGAGCCTCTGCTCTATTTGCCATGTCAATAAGTGGCTTGGGACCAATGTAATTGAAATTCAAAGGTCAGGATGCCAGTGGTGAACAGAAATGGGGGACAAAGCTCTTGGAAACAGAGTAGCTTATGGGCCAGGCACTGTTGTAAATTGTTCCTGGCTGTTTGACATGCATACTGGTTTTCTGCACGCAGAGGAAATGCTTGGCCAGTGGTTGCCACATAGTTCACACGATGCTAGCTGATCTAGGGACACAAAGGGCTCCTGTTAGACTGAGAAATTCTACTTCAGCATAGAGATGGCAAGAACCCTGGACTCCCATGCTTTTACTTTGGAATATGAGGTTTTCCAGATTCATAAGATTCTTGATCTATACTGTATAGGTCCAGGCATATAATTATCTGGTATAATCTACCCTTTGTCTAATATGGTGACCATAATTTTATGCTAACCTATGGCTTCAAACAACATGTGTATACCATTGGGAAAAATAGTTACTCTTTTCATCTTGACTTTATGAGAAAAATCAAAAAATATCATGGCCCATTTTTACCAAGCTCAATATGCCAGCGAAGATACTGAGGGCTCTTTAAAAACTTAACTAGTTCAAGGACACAGCATGGTGAGAATCAGATTGAGCTGTGTCAAAAGGGCTCAGGTTTGTCTGATACCTGGTTTTTCACTTTACAGCTCTGCTTGAGGCTGCAATACTGCCTAACATCATCACTCTTTTTTTCCTGTCGTTGGTTGGTAGGCCAGGAAAGGGAGAAATATCCACTGAACCTCAGGAACTGGGCTGGCCTCCAGTTCTACTAACACCAGTGACCTATTTGGTACCTTTCAGGCCTGGATTTACAGAGCATAGGGATTCTGAAAATCATAGAAGTAGGGATTTCTTTCTGGCCACAGAAAGGCTTCTTAAGCTGATGAGAACAGCACCTACTGTAATTTACTTTTCCTTTTGAAGAACACACTTCAATGAATCCCAAGCAGAGCAGAAACACCATGACTCTTGCTTCATCTTCTCTCCAACCTAAAGGCACTTAACATCAGATTAAAAGTGGTAGCTTTGCCGGGCGGTGGTGGTGCATGCCTTGGGAGGCAGAGGCAGGTGGATCTCTGAGTTTGAGGCCAGCCTTGTCTACAGAGTGAGTTCCAGGACAGCCAGGGCTACACAGAGAAACCCTGTCTCCAGAAACCAAAAAAAAAAAGTGGTAGCTTTACTTTTACTTTTGATTTTTTCTGAAGAAATACAGATTGAATACAGTGGTATTTTATTTCGTATTTTCATCCACAGTATGTTATCCTTTAAAGAGAAATGCTAACTTAAGGGAAAACAAACTATTTTTCTAATTTAGATGGAAAAAAATCCTGGATAGCTTGGTTATGATTTGCTTGTAATCAACAGCAAATCATAAAGATTCATGTTAAAGGAATTATAATTATTTTTCTTACTATTTGATGAGATTAATTTAGAACTACAGCAAGATATGCAGAATTGCATGTAGGCGGAAGATCCACCAGTTTCAGTCTTCATTGTAGGGAAGCTTATAGACTAATTCTCAACATTGCAATGCCAAGTGTGTCTATGTGGTAAAATATTCATTATGTGTGGCTCTGTCAATACCCAATTCATTAAACTGGAAGATCCTGGAAAGAACCTAGGTAGAATAACCATGCTACTGTGAGTTTGATTCTCAACTACTAATAAGTAACCTTTCTGAGCTCAGTATCCTCTTCTGTGAGAAGATAATAGATTCTTCAAAAGCTGCTAAAACAATTAGTGATGATGGACCTGAACTTGTGGTGCCCAGCAGACCCTCAATATAGATCGACATTATTACTACTATTATTCTCTGAAGACTGACTAGGTCTGTAGATCATGAAATAAGGGATGTGGGCCTTGGCTGACACCATGGGATACCAATTAGGGCTTGTTTATGTGTGACATTTTGGAGTCTGTATTAGATCTTGAAAGCAGTGTTACTCCTTTGTTTATTCAATTTTATAACATTCCATCTGTCATTCACAAAATTCTTTTGAAATGTAGAAAAGAAGCATCCTGGTTTGATGTCCAAAATTGTTATTGACAAGGGGTAAATGAATCTAAGAAGCACTAATTGTTTGGAGTTAATAATTTTTGGCCTCAGCTAAGATTAAAAACTCAGGAGACAGCAGATGTTGGCGAGGGTGTGGAGAAAGAGGAACACTCCT
>BDUI01002630.1:13347-25560 GCA_002335545.1 Apodemus speciosus | reverse complement strand
GGAATACCAGAACAGGGAAGTGGAAAGGGGTGAATAGGGGAACAAGGGGAGGGAAAAAGACATATGGGACATCTGGGGGGCATGGAAATTAGAAAAAGGGAAATGAAATGTAAATAAAGAATATATCCAATAAAAAAATAAAAAAAACAAAGTGAAAAAAATAATTTTTGGCCTCAAATAATTGGTGTTTGTTTGGATAGTATGATTATAGTTATCAAAGTCTCTCTATATGATGTGATCTGGCAGAAGTTTCTACCTTTTACAAGTTTTAAATCCCAATAGAATTGACAGAAAAAGCTATAACTGCAAATTGGTTTGCAATTTTCCTCCTTCTTCCCAGTAAGTCCTGTATGGTTATATTATGAACCTTGCTTCACACAAACTGCTTGTGACTTTTATGGCCCTTTTGTGATCTAAATGGCTATCTCATAAGATATTCCATTGCAGCTTCTTTTTCAATTGCTTTTACTGTGAAATGCCCTTCTGGAGAGTTCTGGGGATAATTTCACACTTAGGGTATTGATTTGCTAAACCYGATGATAGGTTTATATTTAAGATACAGTATTGCATATGAGCAGAGTGAGAAGCTTATTAAAAACAGAGCTCAAGCTTCCATGAAGACATGTTGGACACCATTTTTTTTGTTTAAGACTACAATAATAATTCCTCATTATCTTTACATTTATTTCAGAAATTCAGCATACTACTGAAAAATGACAGTTTGTCCTGCTGTCCCAACATTGCTCAACTCTAATGAAATACATGTTACTAGTGGATATATGAAGCCATTATAAATAACATACAAGATAATATTGCATAATCTAGCATGTCATAGTATTCTAAAGTTGTTTAATATTCCCACTAGATCCATTTCTGAAAGTAGGTACTTAGGTAATGCTTTTGCTACAAACATTTTTCATGACATTCCATGAGAGAGAAGTCAACATGCAGCTGGGATTTGGATTTCCAGATACAGGTGTTCTGGTGACTGAACTGCTGTTTACTGTTCAACATGAAAACCAAGTGCAACAGAGCAGTTGGCAGTCACTTAATCTCTCCAGTTCAGACTCTAGTTAGCTATACTTTCACTCTGTAGACTACAGAATGAGAACTAGGGTGTTTGATCTTTGATCTTTGCAGCATTATAATATAAGGTAGAAGAAGTACAGGAAAGAGAAGAGAGAAATATGCAGAAATAGGAAGTAGAGGGTGCAGGCATATGTCAGAGAATAATTGTGAAGATGAGAAAAAAATGAAAGAATGTGAGGAATGGGCTATTATAGAAGGTTTATTTGTTTAAATTATGAAGGCATCCATTTTTACTGCTCTAAGATGTCCCCCAAGAAACAACTCCTGCCTTGAACCTTGCCTCTACCATATTTCCCTGTTTTGAGGAATTTCCTATAATGTTCACGTTCAAGGTCTCAACTTCTATTTAGAGTCTATATTAGCACTCTGTGTAAAATGAAATGATTCTCATTCATATAAAATGCTAACATCACTCAAAAAGTTAAACAAATTATTCAAATTTATAAATACTTAAATACAATCACTAGAGGAAATGAAGTCATAGTATCTCAGGGTTAGAGAATCTTAAAGTATCTGGGAAAGAATGGCTGTGCATAGGACACCAGCTGAATGGTTTGTGCACTTTCAATTAGATCATCAGGGGAGAATACATAAACTTTGTTTTCCATGTGACTGTGACATTGACACTTTTTTTCTAATAGGTCCCAATATTAAATCTACTCACTTGCTTCTATTTAAGTAACAAAATTCAATAAATACGGATTCAAGGGGTGCAAGGTTTAGTCATTGGGAAAATAAAGAGATCATTGCAATTTGGCATACCACAACATGGGAATGTGTGCATTACTATGAGCACCAAGCAAGATGGACCTTAGTGAATATACTCTACAATTATGATTTGTAAATTCTACTTCCACTTTGCATTATCCTTGGGCTATGTCTTCATTTAGAAATCATCATTATCATTGATGGCTATTCCTAGCTCAGCTGAGCAATGAAATTTATTTTCTATAGATCCTCAATAAGAGTAGCAACTTCCTTTTCTGCTTTGGAGGGTGAAATCAACCTAATTGGGGTGAGAGGGTCTCCCTCCTAAATTGTACCACCAGCTGACACCTATCATTGATGGGGAGCTCACGGAGACTAGTGTGATGTAGAGTGTGAGAATTTTTACTCATCCTTTTTAATCTCATCAGAGAAAAAGAGCGTGGAACTGTGAGGCTTTGATGTGGCAAGGTTGTTTTTGGCAAAGGCACCAACACATACTGTGTTGTTTTCTTTTATATAATACAGCAAGCTTAGAACTAAAATGGAGTCTGGTTCAGCCTTGATGTCTCTTCCCTATCCCCCGGACTTAAGCTTGATATAATGAACAATGCATGTGTAGGAGCAGAGGTGCAAGATCAGACAGAAAGTGACAGGAACATCATTGCCACAGGAAGGCAGCTGTCCTTTGTTGCTTTTACTCTAAAGACAGACCTTCATACAGCAGACTCAATAGATATTTATCCAGAAATTACCACATATAATAATGTTTGCATACAAAAGGTAATTTAAGATTTATTGGTAAGCCACAAACAATTATAAAACAGCCCTCTTTTCAAATAAGAAAACTAAGGATAAAAAGATTATTCAATGCTAAAATATAACTGGCTTTCAAACCCAGGTGCTCTACCATGTCTGGAGTGTTGGCCATTTAACAACCTGTAGGCTATCCACTATGGAATTCAAAATCCCAGAGAACACTCATAGTCATACTGTTTCAGTGCTTTATAAGAGTCAACATATCTAACATCCACCACATTCGTATGAAGTATATTATAGCATGAACCTCATGTTTCATCTGAGAAAATGGAGGCAAATAGAGGTGAACCATCTTGGCTCAACTAGCACTGGTGAAGCATCAGAGCTGGCAAAATCTGAGAACTTTATCCCATGCCTTTTGTGATCTGGGTTCTTTGAAAGCCTTACAAAGGTCCTGGATGCCTGAACTCAGGACCAGTACCCAGTATTATGCTATGTAGGTAACTTATTGAGAGACGTCATTGACTGATGTGTGTGTAATATACTAGGGATTTACCATCGTGGAAGCTGAAGTTTGTTTGTTTGTTTATTATAGTCATTCATTAAAACAAATATTAATCTCTGTGTGCTTGTTACTGAATCTTGATATGCTAGTTTAGAAGTTCAATTTATATTTTCTGATTTAAAAAATTTTTTCCAAATACACACAATAACACATCTTTTCAAATTTCTCCTACTGACAGAATGCCATTCATTAGTGGATGAAGACTCATAGATCAGACATAAATAGAGCCTCATGGATCCTGAAAGCTCATGAAATACCCCCTTATTTTGATTAAGGAATGAATGTTACAGCTGCTCTTAAAACAAAATCTGGAAATAATTTAATTTAAAATCATATAGGCCTAGTTTTTATCTCTGGGTAATGGGGTGGTTAGATGTATATGTGTGTGACGTTGTCTTGTGTACATAGATTTATTGCATAGAACTGGGCATGTTTAGACATATTGGGCTTCCGTGAATCTTCTGTAAATTTTTGAGATGGAGGTAGAACACTGACATTAGAACTCATCAGAAACAGCGAGAGCAGTCATTACACAACATTGTTAGAACCAGTAAGATTTGTTCAGGGTGCTGGCTTGATTTTGGAATTTAAAATGATTATACTGCTTTGGACTCTACATGGAAATAGAAGAATCTCTGTATCTGAATGGCTTCTTTTCTATACCTTATCAGTTCTAGTACTCCGCTAGGTGTGCACCAGCTTCCATATTTTGGCATCTCTTAAAGCATTTAGAAGAATAGAAATGACACACATTTCCATTTATTACATCAAGCCATGCAGAATACTTTCCTTGGTGGTAGTACTAATTGGCTGGCTTACCACTGTTCTATAAATTGAAGTATTGTTCATTTGGTAGAGAGATAGAAAACAAATAATCTCTCAAGTAATCAGATTTACTTTTCAAGCCAGAAAATTGGTATCTTCTAAAGGTGGCAAGGGTAGAGGAAAAGAAGAAAATTATTTTTCTTTTGTTATCTGGGAAATTTAATTACTATATTTAGAAATTAAGTTCGTGACACAAATCAAAGCACATGTAATTAGAGATTTGTGTAGTTTGAGTCCCTATAGTTGTTCTTCTATGGGCAATTCTGAGAAGAGTTGAAGGCCATTCAACATCAATATTGAATTCACTTACTTTTTAGATATAATTTGGTAGTTTCAATTGTTAGTTTTCTATAACCATGACCAAATATCAGAAAAGAACAACTTCAAGGAGGTAAGATTTATTCAATGGTTAGTCAGAAGCTCCATTGCTGTAGGTTCTTGGCAACGCTGAAATTGCATGCTGCAAGTGCATGATTGAAGAAGGCTATTTATTCTACAGCATCCTGTAAGGAGTGAGATAAGTAGGAAGGGGCCAGGAGCAACTTAAAAGGCATGCTCCTAATGAGCTTCTGGTGACCTACTTTCTTCAACAATGCCCTATATCCTTTAAATAACTATCAAGATGTAATTCCATAAATGGATTAACCCTCTGATTATGTCAGAGCCTTCATGGTCAAATAACCTAATGGCTAGATCCACCATCTGGGGAAGTATGCTTCCAACATATAAGTGTTCAGAGGAAGACTTCAACTCCTAGTCATTTGCAATAAGTCTGAAATACAGTTTGATTTTATATATTTGTTATCAGTTGCCAAGGTCCATGTTTTAACTTTATATTGATGAATTATTTTCCAGAAAAGTTACATATCCATAGGAAGAGTCCTCCAACAACTTTTTCTACACCAAATATGCTATGTTCCTTCTACTGGGACCCAGTTACACAGTAGACCAATGAATGTATGCAATCAGATAAGTTTGGTTCAGGTTTGGAGTGCTTTGAGATTCTGTGAGTATTTGGACCACTTTGGATTCCATCACAGGGAACACAATGTTGCCAAAGCAAAGATTATATCCATATAACATGGCAAACAACTATGTGTTTTCTCAGTAGTCAAAATGTCTTTTCAATCCTCTAGGCTTTGTCTGTGAAACCTCATTCAACTATGTTAATATATACTTTGATTTTCACACATGCTCTTACTTTGTCTATGATATGTTTAGGTTTACTTTCTAGTAAGCTAGATATCATTTGCTATGCTTATGGTTTTGTATTTCTGAAAATAGTACTTGAGTTTATTACACTCAGAACTCACGCTGTAAAGCTGACTTTAAAGTCAACACTATGATATGATTTTATTGGCAGAAACTATCTTTAACTAATTTCAAAAATCGAACTTCTTGTGCCAGGCTTATTAAATACAAATTTTCCTTAGACCAAATTTATAAATTTTGGTAGAAATAGTGTAATGGTATTAAAATATAATTCTGTCTTTCCAATATAGACTATAATAGTACAGATTCAATTCATCTTAATAAATTTGGATTTGAGACCTACGTCACACAGGTTTAGGCATATGAATCATCAATGTGCTTTATTATCTTAGAAATGTTATGTAAATTATATGTGGTACCTGTAAAACACTGCCCATAGAACATTACTGCCTGAACAATGCAAACCAATTGCTTGCTATAGTTTCAAAAATATGTCAGTGAAATCTGTGCTTCCCATAATAAATATGTTCTTCTGCCCATGGCTGTTGAATTCCTACACGACAATGAGCTGCTCTGAGTTGGAAGCAAGAGGATATACTTTGGCAAAGAGAAAGCCTTGCAAAATGAATAATGAATGCAATCTCCTCTTTGCAGGTAGGAAGGGATAAGGGTTGGCAATAGTGATTTTTCATTGGTGATTGACTTTGAGTGTCAGGCAGGAGGTTGGAGGAAAGGGATGATAGGTGGGAAATAGAATTAAATGTCTTTGTTTTGTTGAGGATATTTTGATAATTGGGAAGAGAACAGGGATGTATGAGTGCCTGTTAATAAACAGCACTGGAGTATCAAAAACCTCTTGGCAAAATCATTCTAATGTCTGGGAATGCAAAGATAGGAAAAAAAATTCCTTAGACATGAGAGCATTTCTGTGTTTTTGCCTTTAACAGAGAAGATAAGAGAGATCAAGATGAAACAGATTCATTGTGTTTCCAAAAACTAAACCATGCTCCATGAAGACCAAATGGTGCTGAATTTGAATTCATATTTTAGCCACAAATTAGCACCTCTCAAGAGCTTTATGGTTTTGAGCCATTGATTTTTGATAAATCCTGATTGGCAATGTGAGAACAGATGGAGGTGTGCCAGATGGTTTTACCAGACTTGTTCAGGTCTAACTGCCAAACTTTGGGCTGGCTAAAACTGAGAAAATGAAGCAATCCTTTATTCTTTTTCTCCTGGCTCTGGGGAAGGTGCTATCTGTGCCCACTAGTTCATGTACTATGTGCAATACCATCAATTTGAAAAAGAATCACTGATTCATCTTCTGGGCCAAAAGAAATACACAAATGAAGGGGAAACAGAAAGTAGCTTCCAAAAATTAAAATATGCTGGAAAACAGGGAAATATCCATTATCAGTTATGCAAGATTTTATGAGAAATTGCCTGAATCCTTTGAGCCAAAAGTGTTTACAGTTACTGCAATGAAAATTCTAATTTTGTGCTCTAATGAACACAAAACGATCCATATTCAACCTTGGCAAAACTTATAATGACTATGTAATTGAAGTGACTTTGCCATATTAAAATATTTTGTAAAATTATAGGAAGCTGCCAAGATGTAAGAGCATGGAGTTTGAAGCCTCAGATCTGCAGTGTGATAGCCAGCCCCTCCCCATGTTTTCAGATCTGGGGTGTGATAGCTAGCCCCCTCTCCATGTTTTCCAAGTAGGCAGAACTGTCAAAAAATGTAAACACCACTTACACTTAACACCACTTACTAAGATGTGATAAAATACATTGAATGCTTTTGACAATGAGCCATATAATATATAGTTATTTTAAGCATCAAAACACATCAAGTTAGCATTTACTTTTATTTCAATATTTTTCAATATGCTTAAAGTGATATCAAATTCTTCCTAGCTATACAGTCGAGATATACTAAAGCAAAGTTGCCTCACGCCTGTGATACCCCCTTATTAGATCTAAGTAGTATTTATCACTCGTGCTAAAACACAGAGAGGATCTTGCCAAGTAAAAGAAGGCATACACTACATGTAACATGATTCCAATTCTGTGAAACATCCAGAAAAGGCAAGTCCATGTAGATAGCAAGTATATTAATAGTCTGAGCATGTTAGAGGAGACTATTAGACTATTTAATGACTAAACTGTTCCCTCTGGGGATGATGGAGATGCTTTAAAACAATTGAGATTGTTGCTAGAATTGGTAAATATACTATGTGCTATTGAATTATATATGTCAAATCTGTGAATTGTATGGCATGTGAATTTTATTTGTGTTAAGCTGTAGATGTTTGTAGCGAACAAATTTTTGAGAAAGGGATAGACATTACAGAGTGTCTACAGGGATAGAAACTACAGAAACTTCAATACTGATGTATTCACCTAACTAAACCATAATGCTTCACTTTTAAGCTCCCTTTACCTGCTTATGTTTATAGTGAGCCTGTGTTTTAATGACTTCCTTTTTTGTACCATTATCTAGTGTAGCAGTTCATTTGGTAAGCTGGAGAACCTTCTATTATGTGTCCCAGACCATCCATAAGCCAAAAGCAGAATAGATAAGGAAATGTTTGTTTCTGGTAAGTGCAGATAGAATCACATAAGATTTTTTTTTAACTTAACACGTTGGTGACTTGAAATCATTCACACAGCCCATGACTTTTTATTACTGTATCTCTCAAATAGATTCTGATATGTCATAGGCATAAAGTTTTTTGTGGTCAAATGGCTTATGAGATACCACAATTGACAGTTGTTTTCCTTCTTAAAGATATATAGTGTACATTATTAGCATGTTAGGGTTCAAAACTCAACCTAAGGGTAAACTTTCAGATAAAGAATTTCTCACACTTATTTAACAACTATACATTTAGAGACAAATCTTCTGGGTTCAGACTCCATCTTAGAGAACCTGACCTAAGGTTGAACTCAAGTTAACTAACAGGCTGATACATAGAAAGTTTCCAGGCTACCCCCAATAATTCCCTTTTCTATCAGCTTCCAGGTTAGGCCCTAACAAAACCTGCATCTAGCACCAGTTTCTAGGTTATTTCTCAATAAATCTATACCCTTAGGTTACAAACCTGCCTCTGGCACTTTGCTTCCTAACAACCACCAATCAGGAGGAAAACAGAAGTTCAGTTTATGGTTTGGCTCACAACATCAGCCAATTATGTTAAAGGCCATAAGTGCCCACCAATCAGATGTGTACCAGACTACATGCCCCCTCTTGCCTCTATAAAGTACTTGCCTGAAACTAGGCTCAGGGCTCCACCTTCCTGCTTTCTCAGCGTTGGCAGACGGCGGGGCAAGTTCTAGCTTGAATAAAGAGACCCTAATGTGATTGCATCAGAATTGGCTTCTTGGTAGTCTTTTGGGGTTCACAAATATTTCCTGGCACAACACTACCATAAACACACAAATACACACACACACACACACACACACACACACACACACACGTACAGAAACACAGAAGCATGCACTCGTGTGCATACACACATAAACAGGCTCATATACATGTGAGCACATCCATTTGTTTTATTTTCTGAAAGATATTTGTTAACTACTGACATACAATATATGGACTGGTTTTGTGTGTCAACTTGACACAAGCTGGAGTTATCACAAATGAAGGAGCCTCCCTTGAGGAAATGTCTCCATGAGATCCATGGTAAGGCATTTTCTCAATTAGGGATCAAAATTGGAGGGCCCCTTGTAGGTGGTGCCATCCCTGGACTGGTAGTCCTAAGTTCTATAAGAAAGCAAGCTGAGCAAGCCAGGGGAAGCAAGCCAGTAAGGAACATCCCTCCATGGCCTCTGCATCAGCTCCTGCTTCCTGACCTGCTTGAGTTCCAGTCCTGACTCCCTTTGTTGATGAACAGCAATGTGGAAGTGTAAGCTGAATAAACCATTTCCTCTCCAACTTGCTTCTTGGTCATGATGTTTTGTGCAGGAATAGCAACTCTGACTAGAGCATACTTCAAAACATTTTTCATGGATCATACTGGCTGTAAGGCTGAATTAATCAATAAATTTCACTGAATGAAAAAAATAACCATGATTAATATTATGAGTTCTATATCTTCCTTAACAAAATTTTAATCTTGACAAAATAAACACTGATATACATTGCTAAAATATATAATTTTGTTTCCTAACTCTCTATGCATAGGGGAGGGCTGAAGTATTATAGCTAAATAAACATTCAATCAAGAGACTTTAGGGTTCCTAGATCTCATCACACAAGGGTTTTAAGGATCAACAAACCTACATCTCTGTAATGTATACTAGTAAAAAGCCTTAGAGAAGTTTTGATCCAAAAGTATGTTGAAACCCCATCCCCACACCCCACCCCTGATTAAATCATTTTCATGTGGGTAAATTACCAAAAGGGTGGTTTAATACCTATCTAAGAAATCAAAGAAGACAACTGGATACTTGTAAGAATTAAGCTTAGCATGATTGTGTTTAAGTCCATAGAAATGTTGAGCACCTAATATTTTGTACAAATAGCATAATGAGAACTCATCATCACATTGGTAATCTTGTTTTGTCTACTTGATTACCAAAGGGATTAGAATATGCATCACATTGCTTCATCCTTGGAGAATTTGGTATCTTTCAATTCCTTAAAAAGCATTCTCTCTACATGTGGTATCTCCATTAATCAAATTACATTGATTAAGCAGAGAATTTCTTTCCAGAGACTTGTCTAACATTACAGACAAAACCACAAAGTTTCAAATACAACTATTTTGTCTTTATTCCTCTCTGACTGTATTATTCTTATTTGTAAAAACTGTGTGTATGTATGATTGCTAGAAGAAAATTGATTTCAAGGATCATGTTTCTGAGTGTCTCACATTTTGCTTTCACTGGAAAGACAAATTCAATGTGACATGAAGTTTCATTATGAAGAAACTGTTACATAGAGTGACACTGGTTATTGAAAATTGAAATAAAGTGAGAAGAAGCTAACGCCAGTGTGTGAGAGTTTTCTTTCCTCAAATGAGACAAAGAACTCAATATTATATAATCATCTCTGTTATGTCCCCTGGGGACTGAACTATAGTGATATTGCATGAGGTAGCTTCTTGATTGCTTGTAACCCAATTATTAAGCCATATGTCACTTATATATGTAGATAAAACTTTTTTGTGACTGCTAGATCTTGGGAATTGGTTTTTATTTTCTCTCAGCTAAAGTAAATAATATTAGTAATCTACCCATGAAATTCATAATGTAAGATGACAAACCACTTACTATAGACTGGCATTTTGGCTTTTACACCAACACATGAACTACTTCAAACCTAGAAGTCGGCCTCAGTTATATCATCTCTGAGCATATTTTCTTATGCTCCAAATGTCCTAAGCAGAGAGTCTTTTTAACAGGAATTCAATGGGGGATTCTTTTTCCTCCTGTGTTATGTGAGAATCTCAAGGACTAGTTTCAACTTACGTTTCTATGAGTTCTTCAGTGTTTCTCGATCTTATCAAGAAAACTATGCCTTCTGAGTCCTTTTGCAGATGATTCTCCCAAGTTTGTAGAATGAATCAATCATCTTTTGACTATCTGTTCTTTGGCTGCTAGAACCAATGATTATCAGAATCCCTCCTGATGTCAAGCATCTTTGTCATTTTTCCTTCCTCTCCTCCAAAAAGTTCAGTATATTCCCTTTAGATATTCTATTTTACACCTGAATTTTCAGAGGTGGAATAAACTTAATTTGAGTATCTTGGTGAAATGTGATACATAGCACCACCATGATGACCCTGGATACATTTTGTAATAAAAACTCCCTATAAGCCTGGTTTGGTGGCATCAGCGTTGAGGAGACTGAGTCTGGAAAATCACAATGTTTAATTCAACCTGGGCTATATAGAAAGGCTGGTCTCAAAAACAAAACCAGCATGACAATGAGTGATGCATGAGCCATGCCTATATTAGAGTGGAGGGCTTCATTACTATCCTCTCTTGTACTTTACAATAATTTCCTCCTGCCATTTGAAATTATTTAGAGAAGTAGGTCATTATGCAAAACAGTTTTATGGTAAGCATTTGAAGTAAAAGTTACAGTGAGCCCTATTATTATAATAAAATATTTAATGTGAATTTTAAGAACCATATTTTGATTGTTGACCTACTAGACTATAAGTCCTCCAAATAATTCAAAGTAAATTTTCCTAATGTGACTAGTTTTTACACCCTGTTTGAAGGAATGCTAATGAATGAGCTGCCTGAATAAATGAGAGATTGCAAACTCAAACAGCGCAGGCCTGGATAGTATGCCACTGCCACCAGCAATGAGTTCATCCCTATGCAAAGATTTCTCTGTAGTTATGCTCCTCACCCAGAGGTGATTTTCCAGTAAAATCAGCTTTCATTATTGCAAACATAAGGGCAATCCTTCCAGAAAAAATCACGAAAACCAGTTCTAAAAATTGCTATATGGAGCAAAATTTACTTGAGGGAGTTTTACTTTCTGAAACACAGTATTGTTTTTTTAGTATCCTTTGTACACATTAGTATAAAGTGAGCACACTTTCCCCTATCATTAAAATATTACCAATGTTTTGAATTGCTTACATATCCATGACAAAATGAAAGGAATCTTGTTTAGTTATTGGGTTATTTCTTAAACCCATGTCATGTCATGAGAAATATCTATGACCTAGTGTGTGTGTCAAGCCTGGGCGAATAGCAACTTCATTTGCCCTGATTATTTTAGAGTTATATAACTTCTGTGACTATCAGCCAAAGAAAAACTTTATGGAATCTTTCTTCCCATTGTGATGGTGCACTGTGACAGGAAAGAGTAGGGAAGAGAGAACTCTCAGACTCCCTAACTCCCAGAGGGAAGCAGGAGTGTGTGCTGGCCTCACTGCTTCATATCCAACCCTGTTCATTTCTAAGTGTAAAGATGGCCTTTGAAAAAATAATCAGAATGGCTAAGATTAGAAACTCAGGAGACAGCAGATGTTGGCGAGGATGTGGAGAAAGAGGAACACTCCTACACTGCTGGTGGG
>BDUI01002630.1:0-11847 GCA_002335545.1 Apodemus speciosus | reverse complement strand
CAAAACAGGGAAGTGGGAAGGGGTGAATAGGGGAACAGGGGGAGGGAAAAAGACATATGGGACATTGGAGGGGGGGCGGGGAAACCAGGAAAAGGGAAATGAAATGTAAATAAAGAATATATCCAGTAAAAAAAAAAAAAGAAAAAAAAAGAGTTGATACCTTGCCCCACTTTCATTTGCCCTCTCTACTTTTCTTATGCAGTCAAGATCTGATCTCTTAGCTTCCGTGTCCTGTAGCCAGGTCTTTCTTACCATTATGGACATATCTTCCTCGGGAGTCTTAACAAAATAGATTCTCAGATTTCTTTTGGTTGTGTTATTTTCCAAAACTAGTTATCTAGTACCATTTATGTTGGAGAGATCATTTTAACAATGTTACTCAGGCTCAATTCCCTTATAAAACTCCCTTTTTAGGTATTCTCTCTTACAACAGGAAAGAATCAATCTTATTTTGAACTAACAACCACATTATTTACAATGATCATACACTCCAATATCCATTGTTCTGAATCATGATCTTGGACTAGTTTTCAGATCTTAAAATCACATTCTAAATTCTGCCAGCTATAACCAAAGACCAGAAGAAAATTATCAGACATGGTTTTGATTGTGCTTGTCTTGATGCTCCCTCAGCAGGTTCTGTACCACAACAGTATCACTGCAGGGAGTGCTCAGTTGCTCTCTGCTCTGTCTTGCAGAACAGCTCTCATTTGAGTGTTAATTGAAAACATGATGCCATATTCATAGCACTATGTAAGCAGATCATTCTACAGGATTTAGAAGTATAGTTCTCTAACTTGTTAAAGTCTTCTTCTCTACAAACTTGTTCTACTCATGTTAAATCCCTTCTTGAAATTAGGTAGGTTGTTAAATTACGTATGAGCATAGTGTGTGTATGAGGTATATATTGACATCCATATACCCAAGTAAGTCCATTAACAGATCTAATTTGCTTATTAACTACTCTTGCATCATTTTGTATCACATGCCAATAAACTACATGTTTGGAACGCTGCATCACTGTGTAAGTAAGTTCAATTTTAACCTAACTTATATTGGAAGTAAACATCTCAAGGTAGTAGAAAAGAGAAGTATAAGGCATATTTATACATATACACTTACTCATTGATTCTCAGGAATATGTGCTGTAGTGTTTGACAATGCAAAACTGGAATCAATTGGAATGAATCTATGCCTTCCATGAGTGTACCTCATAATGTTTTCATGTAGGGGTATTATCACATATATTATGAACCTGCTCAAAGATTAGCTAAGAAACCCACCCAGTATTTCTGGAATATTCTTCAAAGTATATAGAATCTACTTTTAAGTATATGGTATATTGAAGAAGCAAAAGTATTTAAATAAGGAGGTGAGACCTGAGAAGAATATTTTAGGGGTTGGAAAATTAATGAACATTTTTTACATAATTGTGAGGACTAGAGTTGGGATCTCTAACACCAGTGTGACAGCCAGGTATGTATAGAAGCCTGTCTATAATCCCAACGCTTAGGATGTGGGGACAGAGGTTCCCAAAGCAAGCTGGTTAGCTATAAAAATCAGATCAGCAAGTTTTGAGTTCAAATGTGAAATGCTGCATTAATATRTAAAGTAGAGCATGATTGAGGAAGATATACAATGTAAACTTCTGCCCTCCACCTGCCCCTGCACACACATGCACATACACCTACATGCATATTTGTACTCACATATGTATGAATTTACATACATGTAAGTATGCATAGCATATATACACTTACATCAACAAACACACCCAGACCCACACCCTCCACACACAAAAACTGAAAATATATTTGGACTGTAATGGTGTGCATTCGGCTACTGTTGTAAAGTCTTCAAATGAAAATGCTTTCTTGGGGAAGATCAATTTTGTTTTTCTCCAAATAACTGGATAACTGTTATTAGTTTAGGCTATAATTTTAAGAAATCAGAAATTATCTGTTTCCTGGTTTAGCTTCTGGTTAAAATGACTCATGTCTATAGTTCTCAGTCCTGCAAAAAGTAGTTAACATAATAAGTTATCATCACAAGCTTTTAATTTTGAAGGCACTGATTTACTCTTTGGAGCTTTGTGCTATCATAGAGATGTGCATCATTTCTATAAAAATAAAAATAGCCCTAGTATGCTTATGCTCTTTTCAGATAAAATATATTCAGAAGAAAAATTATGTCTATGGAAAATTATTATTATAGCTAAAATAATGTTATATATAATGACTAAAATTTTTTGAGCAATATGGAAGAAAATGTGAGGAAGTCAATAAATTGTCAATCAAGAATGCCTGAAATTACTAGGGATCAGATGCTTAGAGAACTTCTACATGAGTTGATACCCAAAAGTCTGCAGAGAAAGATTAGTCAGATATAATCAGATTTGATGTCTACACTTTGCAAGCCATTTAAAAAGTTTACCCTATAATCACTCTTTAACTTTAACTTATAACTTTGTAAAGTAAATAAATCTCTTCCAAACCTTCTAATTTGTATCCACATTTCATTGTTCTATACTTACACATCAAGTGTAGAATGCACATTTTAGGATTTCAGCACCTTGGCATTTCTTACTACTAATTTCTCTCTTTCCTCTAACTCACAAATGGTATTTTCTGCTACTGTAAAAAAAAAGGGGCTTTCTCCTAAGCAGCCTCTGAGTAGCAGACATTGCTTACAGCACAGCACCTGCTTTCTTCTTTTAGTACCTTTTGAAAGTGTAATTCTGCACTCGTGAATGGCTTGTACTCCCACAGTTTATCATGGGACTCCTGCTGTGGCATGGAGAGCTGCTTCCAAGCAATTGCTCAGTCCTTCATGTGTACCCCACAGGATGCTGTATGAACTTCAATCACAGACCCAACCTGTTTACATTTCAGTGCAATGATTTGTGAATTTCCCTACCAGGCTGTGAGGATTGCCTGGGCCATGATCTTATCTGACTCATCCCTCTAGAAATTGTGGGTGATAGGTACATAATTAGCATTTGTTAAAAGAACAAAGGTATGTGGCTTGCCTGAGTTTTTAACAGATCAGCTATGTGACTCTGGAGTGTTGACAATTTTCTCAAAGATCACTGAATGGGGTCTGGAGAAAGATAGCTCTATGCTTATTAGTGTTTGCTGCACAGTCATGAGAAGTGGAGTTCAGATCCCACCACTCATGTAACAAGCCAAGCATCCTCCAAGTGTCTGTAACTACAGTTCCATGGGATCTAATGCACTCTTCTGTTGTATGCTTGCACAGGTATATGTTCATACACATATGATCATGTCACTTACAATGTAGTTTAATTTCCTTAAAAGGTCTTGCTTTTACAACTTTAGGCTTATTTTGAAGTCTCACAAATTTAGAAAACAAAAAGGATGCTTCCTGTTTTTATTTCAGCCTCACATTGATCAGGATGTTAATTTGCTGCCTAAAGAGGTATGTTTTTCATAAAGCTTTTGGAAGGGTGGGGTGATAATAATGGGGCAACAAAAGTGCTTAAATCTTCAAACTTAAACTTTTCAAATGTAATTAATACCTTGTAACAAGTTGGTCTAAATGATAAAGTGGTCTAAAAAGTTTAAAGTAATGTTTAAATTTCATCAGTCATTAGCTATTAACACATTTGGCACTAATTTTTGAAGAAAATGAGCATCTATTCAAAGTTGTGTAATATGAATTTTTAAATCTTTGAAGTATTCAAAGGCATTTAAAATCAGTGTTCCTAAATAGTAGTGGCCACAGTGTGCAATGTGTAGAAACATGGGGTTCTGAGCAGTTACTTACCAGAGTTTCAGTTGTCTTCTCTGAGCTTTTGCATATAATTTCTCTCAAATTCCAGGGGTGGGGGTGCCTGGAAACTTGCACAGCTTTTACTAGCTGTGAGAATGAATTCTGAAAGCTTTTGCATCTAATTGTAGCTATTTTTACCCTATAAAGATACATATATTTTTACCATCTAATTTTATATAGCTGTTTAAAGAAATGTTTTTGCTGTCTTCTCATTAATTGCCTATAAATAGAGATGATTAGAGATTTATGAAGCATACCAGTGTGGGCACTTCACTGTTAAGGTATGAATGGACCAGGTAATATTAAGGTATGAGTAGAGCCTCCCTCTCTGGTGCGGCACATTGGAGACTACGGGTCTTTGCTATACTGACACGTTCCATATTCTCACTGTGGTTATGTACCAGAAGATGTTTGCAATCCTTAGAAATGACTTAGAATGTGACAATAAAAGAAATCCAGGAGATATTTTGTAATTTCATGATTTGGAATTTTCTTTACTTTCCATGAGACCCTTTGAATTTAGTAGCTTATTTCAGGAACTGTCATTAAAGACTGGGTATGAATTATTAGGGCGCTGGATTTCTCAAACCACCAATGAAGACAAGGCCTCTGTGTGGCCACTTCATATGGATTTATCTTCCCATTCAACATTCCATGATATATTTTCCAAAGTAAATATGTCCTCTGGTCAAACACATGTGGGAAATTCTTGGTAAAACAAATCTCATCTGAACAGTACTTCTCTGATCATATGTTACATGAATATGCACAGTAATGTTTCACCTGTGTGCTAAACCTCCATCGAGCTGTAATCATATTGTTCTAAAGACAAACCCCCAAGATTAGTGTTTGGTAGAACCAAGCTGAGAACCCATTGTCTTATCACTATGAATGAGGGTAATAAATCCATTTCATTTCTATATATCTGTAATATGTATGCATGCAAAACCATTCAAAATGAATCTCTGTAAACTTATATTAGGGATCAGTTCAGAGTATCAGTTCAACATACTGAGAGTCACAATTATTTTCAACCCCACAGATCTCTTTTAACATATAATTATATGGGTTCTTGTCCTTTAATTCTCAAATGTAGAATGTAGAAATGATGGATGGAGATACAGTCATGTCTGTGCACACAAACCAAGCAGACTTTTTAAAAACTATAATTATATGGGTTATTACTCTCCAATTCTCAAATGTAAAATTTAAAAATGATGGATGAGGATTTATGTGTGCCTCTCTGTGTATAAATAGTTGATATACTTATATATAATGATTGTAGCATRCGTACATGCTACTTCAAATTGGATTAAAGATGATCTAGAATAAGCATATTTATGAAACATGTTTTGAGCTTCTGTTTTTATTAAGATCTCCTGAGATATGGAGCAAGAAAGGACTAAGTTTAATTTCATATGATAAACTAATATCAACCTCAGGACTTGAACCCTGGTATATTAATACTTCCTTGGTGTTTAAATGACTAAAGTACTAATTAATTGTTCATGTTCATTAGAAGATAGCAGTTCTTTAGTGCTATTTGACTCTACCAAGCTAATTTCTTTGACTTGAGTTTTCAACTTGGTCCTTCACTACCTACACATCATTGGACAGTCAGAATTCCTTATACCCACAGCAACTCCTCAAACCAACATCTTAAACCAGTGTAGTATTTACACTTTGATGCAAATGTTTCTCCTTCACCCTCTCTACCCCTAACTTTAACAGTGCTAAGCTCTCTCCTGAGAGTTCCTTCCTTGATTTATTACTCCCTGCATACCAGAGGCATCCATCACTCGGATCTTCTACTTAGCTCTTTACAAAAGGATTTTTATCACTGCTACTGGGTGTTCTACTCAATAATAGGACTGGTGCCAGATTTACTCTTAAATCTATCAACATCCATCACAATTCCTGGAATTCCGGTCTTAAAAAAATACTCATTGAATGAAATAATAAATAATAATACAAACAATGACCAAGAAAAGCTTTCTGGGATTTTTATTCCAATAATGAAAACACCATACCTATAAGATAGATCAGTTTCCAAATAAAACTGTAATTCCATCATCCCAGTTGGTTCTGACTGATTTGTGAAAGACAACCACCACATTCTGCACTTCTGTTAAAGTGTAAATGCAGGAGAAAATTTTATGCCTTCTTCTCTCTTTTCCTCTCTTAACAGATGTCAACCTCAGTTAGATTCAACTTAGCTTATTAGTGCATGGAGTTTAGCCAAAAGCAATTCACATTTTCATAAGTATACTATCACATATGTCTTAATAACAGAAATGTAGGGTTTTTTTAATATATGTGATAAGTCACATATGGTGGGAGAAATCTGTACATTTCTCAGGCCTTGTTATTACAATGACAATCTTGGGAATGATTGCTGCAGTACTTTAATATACAAATGAAAGTCTCTTCTCCTAACACATTACAGAGCTAGAGTTTTACTACACCCATCAAGTATTGTTGCCACTGTGGTTCCATTATATAGAGAAATAAACCAGACATCTCTTGGCCTGATTGTTGATCTGAGGAACAATCACTTTGAGTCTTACTGTCAGAAGTAATATTTAATGGTCCAAGTAAGGTCATTGTTATACATAGGGATATTATGCATTTACATTCCTTGGCCATATATGTGTTTATTCTCCTTTATATGGAATATTTAATAATGTGGACCATAGTTTACCCACAGTGATATAAAGAACATACACCCAGGAAGTTATTGAAAATAAATTGAATGAGTAGCTGAGAAATACAGAGGGGTTGAACTTTTTATTAAAGAGGAAACTGAGCAAAGTTAGTGAACCTAGTGAATAGTTTGCGACATGCCAAACAATTGTTTATATAGCCTTAGCTAGATCTAGAAGTTTCATAATTTATGAAAACTGATATGATCTTTGAATTGTGAAAGACTAGCAGTACGTTGTAGATAAATGTTCATTGCTTTTTGAGATATCATTGCCTGATGATAGATCATCTACTCATTGGATCCGCGATAAAGAGTGAATTGCTTTGTCTGTAAGGATACGTATGTGATATGTCAGTCCAGAAAATCCTGAACATCCAATAATGCCTCATTAAATGTCTACTTACTGTCTAATATCCCAAAGTAAAAGGCTTTGTAGCTTAACCTGTAGTGTCATTAAAAGTTGTTCTGCCTTTTCCTACCTGTCCAACTATTTTTCAAGACAATGAACTTGTAATATGTAGACTTACACAGTAAGCATGTGTAGTTCTACACAGTGTGTAGTCTTTGTTTTAACTATTCAACTTTGCCACTGCAGTATAAAAACTAATACAAATAATATGCAGATAAAGGAATGAATCTATATTCTAATTACAATTTCATGTGTAGATAATGATATAGGAAAGTCATGTCAGTTTTCACAAGTCATGAAATATCCTTATTATATTTTGAATTTTTCTAAATATTTGCCAACTTATACACCAAAGTACTATATAAAATCTCATCAAACATTCATCTTCCTAACTCTGCGTTTATATTTCAGTTGTTATTGATGCCACTAGACCTCAACTTCCACTGAGCATGCATCAAAAAATTCTAATTCATGTTCCAATAATGCATCCAAATGCTCATTTTAGCTAGACATAAAGAACAGTACTAAGATGAAAAGCATCTAGAAGGAAGAAGAGCACCATGTGTACATTTTTATACATGACATAAATAAGAGTAACAGGGAGTAGATGAGGACACAGTTACAACATATAAGCTCCTATTGCCTAATGATGGCAACCTACTAGACTAGAGCTAACAGCTTTGTTAAGCCTCTGGGAAAGCTTCCCAGAAAGTCCATTTTCTGAATTATGTGCAATCTACTCATTCATACAGAAAATGTGACTCAAATTTTTATTTTTTGGGGGGTATACTGTATGTATCCAAAATTTATTGACAGTCATTAGACATGAAAATCACTGCATATTAAACTTTATAAACTGTTTTGTATTTCTTCTGCCAGACAATGTAAATAATGCTGTAGAGTTTCTGCTCATGGAATGACCTTGAGAAGATCATTTTCTTCTGGAAGTGTCCATTTAATTGTGGCTGTCAATTGTATTTGATATTATGATTCCAAGTACAACAAGGTACAATAAACTAATACTGCATTGTTTAATTAGAAGACATTTCCAAAAATTTAACTTTATTACTAAGAAGACTTTCTAAATTCAATTAAGAGTGAGAAGAAAAAAAAGAGTAAGAAGATCTATAATACGTTGAGCCTTCTAAGTTTTCTATCTTCTTTTACAGTTTAAAGAGAAAGAAACTACATTGTGAATTAATAAGAATTCACAAAATGTATAATTAGATGTAGGGCTACATTTTTATAATGATCAGATAGAAAACAGATACCAATTCAGGTTATTAGACTACCATGTAATGCAGCCCCATAAAGAGACAATGGGCTCTTATTTCCATGCAATAATGAAGCCTGAGCCATTTCCTATTGGAAGAGTTCAAACTTGGAACAACTGAGGGAAAGATTTATACTCCAAAAGCCCTTGGCTTACCCCTTGTGACTTGAAGCACACATCTGTATGCAACCTTACTGTAGAGAAGGGTGTAGTCTGACTATGGGGGTAAAACATCACTAATGGACCACTCAGATCCATTAGTGCAATCCCTGGCCTCATTGGCACCATCTTCCAATTTGTGGAGCTGTCCAGACACGGGCTTACAGTAGAAGAGCCAGCAAAGTATACAGATGGAAAAGTAGCCAGGGTTCAAGAAAGATTCTAACTTCAACCATACAGGAGTAAAAACTCAGCTACTACACTGGCTTCCATAGGATCAGTACAACATAATACATTCCTAATTATAGAGGGCCCTAAAAGGACTACAGAGAGAGATTTTGTCAGCTAGACAAAATGAAACAGTATACATACAATAGCTCTGGAAAATTAATCAGAGTTTTAGATTTAATGGTGTGCTAAACACTACCTGTATGATCTAGAAGAGCTAATTCACACTATTGTAACAACTTTTTATTTTTGACATAGCTAATCCATTTTCCAAGAACTATAAAAAAAAATCAATGCATGTTCCATTTCAGTATTTTGTACTAGCTATGTAGAAGTTTGCTGGCATAAATTAACACCTTTTAAACATGTAATGGTTCTAGACCTGTAACAAACCAGTATATACAGCAAGTCCTTCCTTGGCCATGTTCCTGATCAGAATGTCACAAACCAAAATGACAGGACAGCCTTTCCTTTTAATTTAAAAATCTTTCTTCTAGAAAAGACAGGATGCCTATCCTGTACTATATTTAAAAAAAATACTGTGTCTTATTTATAATTCACATGTCCTACAAAACAGTTTAGTGACTGGTCTTTGTTAGCAACCATACTATACACCATTCAGTTAAATGTATTTTTATGAGCTTTTCCTTAACAGAATACCAATTCCTTGATGCCAAGGCGCTGCCCTCCCCATGTGGCTGACCATCACTTGGCACACGTTCAGGAATTTACATCTCTGTCATAGGTCCAAGGTTTGCAATTAAAAATGCAATCTTTATAGCATGAGAAAAAACCCAAAGGCTTGAAGTAGTATGCATTGAATATGATTATTAGCATTGGGTAGCTATTCTTGATGGCACATATTAATTTATGTAAACTGTGTAAACTTGGGGCATTTCTTCATCAGGGACACATGGAAAAAATATAAGCTAGTCCTTGTTCATTGGTGGGTGATTTACCCTGTGTTTTGTTTTTGTCTTTAAATTTCATGAATAGAGATTAATGCAAAATACAAGTCATTTATGACCTTATTTTTCCCCATGCACYGAGTTCATTAAAATTAACATTTTCAACTAGCAAAAATAATAACTTACTTCACAGAATTATTCTTAGGTTTTGCCTTTTCAACAGCCTGCAAACAGAGAGAAAAAATGCAATTAGAGGCGTAATCTTTGCAACTAGTAACCAAAACAATAAGCAGTATCAAATTAGAAAATGTTTTTTAGAAACATTAGAAGTGCATTAAACAGGCTCCCATGGATAAGCAGTGACATAGAAAACAATTTTCTTCCCTAGGGATGTAGTTTCTTGTCTAAGTGCTCAGACACAGATGGCCATTGTCAGAGCACCTGGCAAAGTGCAGCAGGGGCCGTGCACATTGGTGGGTGCACAGGCAGATCCCCTTCCTCACCTTTTCTTCTAACTTTACTCCAGGTGGGCCTGATTTAATTGTAATGACAGCATTGGGGGAGGGGCAAGAAATGGTTGTTCTATGGCAGGGGACCATTAACTTTAGCTTTCCTCTTGACAACCACCCATACCTGCACCCTGAGAGAAAGGCAAAAAAAAAAAAGTTCATTTTCAAAATTACTTTTGTCAGTAGACATTACAAAAGGGCAAGGAATTCCCAAATATTTCCTCCCCTTGGAACCTTTAGGAAAATACACACCAAATCTCAAAATGAGGAAATTTCTGGGCCTCATGGCCTGAGTCACCTAAGACATGGAGACTGGTTCCAGTTTATTGCTGAACCCATTGATCTCTGTACAGTCCATTTATCATTCATGAAAAGAGCTAGTGATCTTCACAGTATATTAGGAGAAACAACTCAGATCATCTGTCAACAGCCCTCTTATTTCTGTTTCCCTCTCCACAGGGATTTCATCTCCTTCGATTGTTCTGGAATTAAAATGTTGCTAAGCAACACAGCTGGGGGCGCTGATGGCAGAATGGATACAGTCTATCAAACTGTTTAAGCACCTGGAGGGCCTAAGTGATGATTTTTCCATATATCTGTAGCATAATTATGTAATCAGAACTAAACCCGTACTCTACTAGACTTTTTCAGGCTATCAGAATAACGTTTAATGTTATGGAGAGCAAAGAAGCAGCCACTTGACCACCTTCAGGCTTGTTCAGACAGTTTTAAACAATATCCATTAGGGGACCTTGTTTGTGAATTGTGAAGTGCGTAGAGTCCAAGGGAGAGGAACAGTGCTGTAAATTAAAACACTGAGCCACTCATTGTAACAGTGCTACTCTCATGCTGCACTTGACATTGTAGCTGATCACCACTGAGATGCAATATATTGAACTCCTCTATTCCAAGTCAATGCATTTAATAGCAGCATACAATTTCCAATGTTCATACATTAGTGTTGGGACTCTAGGCCCTTCTTACTTAAGTATCAGTGTCTGTCACTATATAAAAACATCTGTTAATACTGGGCACTTACTTTGCCTTGATAGGCAAAAATCATTTTCTTACTACTTGTGCCTGAGGTTTTTTTTGGGGGGTGGGGGGCGAGTCCTAGAAGAAGACAGTTAGGAAATGGGGCAACAGGTGAAAAGAAGAAAACAAGAACTGTGTCTGGCTTCTCCAAAGTCTTATCTAATGCATATCAAGGACATGTGAGACCATTCCTATGCGATCCATGTTAAAAAAAAAAGTTGCTAATACTGTTCCTCATGGATGCTGTCAGGTCAATAGAGAAAGGAAGAGACAGATGCTGTTAGGAAGTGCAATGATGATCATTAACGTTTGCTGTGGTAGTTATATTGGGTCAATAGCAGTTTGCACACACCTGTCTGGCCAAATCCCCCCCTTCATACTACCCTTCCTTCCCTTCTCCCCCCTCTGCTTTCCTCTGTGTTCTCTCTGCCTCCACTTGTCTTTTTTCCTCTTCCTTTCTTCTCATTTTCTGTCACGCCTCCTTCCTCCTGCCTTCTCTAGTTTCAAGTCAGCTACCTCAAGTCTGTCCAGTTAGGAATAAAGTGTGGTAGTCAGCTGAAAAAGCATTACTAAGGAAATCATATAAATTCACTTTTCACAATTAAAATGCAAAAAATCCATACAAGAAGCTATAAGTACCCTATGGGACACAATGAAAGCAATGCTAAGAGGAAAACTCATAGCCCTGAGTGCCTCCAAAAAGAAACTTGAGAGAGCATACACTAGCAGCTTAACCGCACACCTGAAAGCCCTGGAACAAAAAGAAGCTAATTCACCCAGGAGGAGTAGAAGACAGGAAATCATCAAACTAAGCGCTGAAATCAATCAAG
>BDUI01002629.1:96393-108519 GCA_002335545.1 Apodemus speciosus | reverse complement strand
AGTCAGATACTGCGGAGAGAGATTTGATGATCCTTTTAAAGATTTCCTAGGCAAAAAGATTAACATGCCGAGCCAGTGTTATTTAGTGGTTTATACATTAAACCAACAAGGACGTTTAGACATACTTGAGTGATTGTAAAGGAAATGTTATGTTCTTGGGAGGAATCGAGACTTCTTAGGGTAGTGAACAGGGACTTGATCAGTGTATCCCACGTGCTGTACGATTTGCACATCTGCATCATGATCCTAAACTTTGCAGCCTAAGTTGTGCTCTAGAGAAAACTACCCGATGACAATGGGTATAGCATATTTTCTTCATTCAACATATATTGAGTGGCATGCAAATCAAGAATTTTCACTCTTATAAATTTTCTATGTAGAAATCTCCAAAACCAAGAAATCCCATAGAGAATATCATGAGGGGGAAAATGAATACAGCAGTCGGAGGCATAAACAGTTAAGGAAATGTCAGTCTGATTGACTGCCACACATATGACTCACAGATAGCTGAAGAAACACATATCAGGCAAGGCGACAGTGCAAGTGATTATACCACCCRGGACACTCTTCATGATCAGACATTCTGTGGAAGCAATGACAACCAACCTGCTCCCACGGAGAAAACTAGACCTCAATTACCTTCACATTCTAGTACACTTCTCAGGGTCTCTGTGAGCTTCACTTCCAAAAAATCGCCTGTATCAGTTGACCAAAGAGACTCTGAGCCTGATATGGTAGGTAGTTCAGGCCTGTAGTCCTAACATTTGTAATCCTAGCAGGAACAGAAGGGTTGTGAATTCAAGGCCAGCTGTGGCTATGTAGTAAGAGACCATGACTTAAAAGAAGAAGGGAAAGGGTGTTCTGGGAGCTGGTGGAAGAAAGGGAATTGAGAAAGAGAAAGTCAGGAAGTCTTTAAACATAAATTATACACCTACTATGGTTCACTATAGTACAAAGGACGGACACCTAGATCAGCGATTCTCAACCTGTGGGCTGCGACCACTATGGAGGCTGACTGGCCCTTTCACAGGGTCGCATATCAGATATCCTGCAGTCAGACATTTACATTACAATTCGTAACAGTAGCAAAATTACAGTTATGAATAGCATCAAGAATAATTTTATGTCTGGGGGTCAGCACAACATGAGCATATTAAAGGGCTACAGCCTCAGGAAGGTTGAGAGCCACTGGTCTAAGTGTGTTAGCTGGCGTGGAAATGAGTTGCCCTTCGTGGCGCAAATGAGCAAACAGCATCTGCTTCTATATGCTGGTTCTCTCTGCTCTCAATATCGTTCTAGAAAATATCAGAAGGCCATTTTAAAAGAGTTGAATTTCTGTTTTAACGCGTATTTCTATGATTCCATGTGCCGTGAGCATTGAATAGATAATACAAGCTTATTTGGTTTCAGAGCAATTCATTTTCTTTCTAATCCCGTTCTATCTAAGACTTTAAAAAGAAAATTACCCTGGAGAGCCAGCTAGATTCCCCAACACATTAGAAACTTAAAATCAAAACAAATGTGATTTTCTTTGTAAATAGGATCTGGAGTTAAAGCAGTTTCATCATAAACATAGCTAAAGAATGCACATTTCCCCCTTTTCTTATGAGAAATCATTCAAAAACCAAAAAGGGGGGAGGATGGTTAGGASTGAAGCTAAAATCTGGGCAGAAGCAGGAACTCTCAGCCCCAGATTATACCAAGTGCTTGAGCTACCGAAAAGGAGCCAGGACCCAGTGAAGATTGAGATCAAGTAGGAGACGGGCAGAGAAGGCTCTGTGCAGGTTGCCTTTGTGTCCTTTAGATAGGAGCAATTCTGGGTTAAAATTTTGGAGATGGGTGGGTGGCCCCATCCCTCAATGGGGGTGGGGGAGCATGCCTAACTTCTGGATATGGTCTCGACAGGTTCTCCCTCCCCTTTGTGGGGTATTTCAGCTAATGCCATCCCTGTGGGGTCCTAGGAGGCTCTTGCTTTCCTGGCATCTTGGACTTTCTGGTTGCTACCCCCAGTTCCCTATCCCTCATGGCTATACACCTCTGTTCAATTCCTGACCCTCTGTACATCTTCTTCGTCTCCTCCCATCCTTGATTCTTCCCCTCTTTTTCAGAGTATCTGGTTTTATGTTGAAGACCTTGATCCATTTTGATTTGGGATTTGTGCCAGGTGATAAATATCAATCTATTTTCATTTCTCTATATGCAGACTGCCAGTTAGACCAGCACCATTTATTGAAGATGCTTCCTTTTTTTCCACTGTATGATTTTGGCTTCTTTGTCAAAGATCAAGTGTCCATGGGTGTGTGGGTTTATTTCTGGGTCTTCAATTCTATTCCATTGTTCGACCTTTCTGTCTCTGTACCAATACCATGTGGTTTTTTATCACTATTGCTCTGTAGTAGAGCTTGAGGTCAGGGATGGTGATTGCCCAGAAGTTCTTTCATTGATAAGAGTATCTGCCTAGATTTAAAGGCTTATAAAGACTTATTATAAATTAAAGAAAGTTCACTTGTATCTTTTATGTGGGAATTGACTAATCAAAGAGAGTGTAAAGACCCCTGATTGAGATATTTTCCACAGCAGTGATGCAAAGGAGAGAGAAGTGGAGAACGCCTTCTTTGTAAAAGACTCTGTCAAGATAATAACATCAATCCATTCAAGCAGGGGCCTCCTGACCTCATAAATGGCCTACTTTCTGTTACCATCTCATTAGCACTTAACTTTCAACATGCATGTTAGGGAAGACGGTTAAACCCCAGAAAGGAACTGGCCTCAGAGGGTGCAGTGGTTCATCCCCACCACCAGCAAACACAAAGGCTATTTTAACAGCTGAAAGATAAATGTTTATATGATAAGCCACCAAGATTGGAGGAGGAGGGCACTGTTAGTTATCAAATATCAATCCCAATTTAAACTACTAAAGGAATTTGAACCAGAAGTGGGAGAGGCTAAAACACAATGCATTGATTGTAAGCTGGACAAGGAAGATAAGAAACTAGAACTGTCAACTCTTTGACAGGAAGAAGACTAAACCATGTGCCCCATGAGACCTGTTATCTCGTACATTAACTAGTACTGGATAACAGGTTTGACTAAACCATATGCCCTATGAGACCAGAAAGATGATTAGAAAGGTTGCTTCTTTTTATGAATTACAATAGAATATACAGAAACATGAATACAGAAAATCATTGATCTGCCTTACACCGAGGAGGAAAGAGAAATGACGGATTACAATAATCAAAGCTTTCAGATGTTTGTTTTCCAGGTTTAGAACTAACCACCCAACACAGCTAGAATCAGAAGAGAAGCTCCTATTTAACAGATCCAAGACCTTTGACCTGTGATTAGAATTTGGGTCCCTTCCTTGGCCAAGTGTGTAAGCTTGTGTTGCACACAAGCAGAAAACTAAAACTACTCTCAGATTGCTTTACAAAGAGCTTTAATTCAAGTACATATTCTTAACAATTGGGAAGCTATAGCTCCCTATTTCTGAAACTACGTTACACTCACTAGGTACTGGATAACAGGAGATAAAACTAGAATTAACAAATATTTTGAAAGATATAAACAGTTTATCAAACTACTTGAGTCAAAGATCAATACAAGCTTAAATTRTCAAACTCCTTGGAAATGCACAGTAAAAACACTTGTTATCTAAAAGCAGTGGCACACACCTATAATCCTAGCACTTGGGAGGTAGAGACAGGAGAGTCAGAACATCCTTGTCTATATAGTGAGTTCAAGGATAGTTTGAGCTACAAGATATCCTATTAAACAAACAAAACAACAAAAAACACTCACAAGAATGCATATGATCTATCTAAGGCAGTACCCAGGACTACTAACTAACCACTAAATAAGAACAGTGGGAAATTTTGAAATAAAACATCAAATTAAAAAAAAACAGAACCAAGAAATAAATTGGTAAATACAACACAAAAGTCACTATCTAGGAAAAGTCAATGTAAAACAGGGAGATTGGAACCCACACCATAAAATATCCACACTATAGAATATTATCAGATGGGGAAAAAAAACAAACCTTGAAAACATACTAAGTCGCAAAAAGAGAAATACAGCTTTGTCAAAAAAAAAAGTCAGTTCTGCAGTTCCATTTCTATGAAGTGAAAGGCAACTGTGTAAGGGCAGAAAGTAGTTTACTGCTTGCTGGGGCTTGAGGCTAAGGGCTGTGGACTGTCCGAAGGGAAAGGCTGAGGGGGGCGAGATTAGACAGAGAGAGTATTGATTACTTTCCTGTCATTGCAATTTAAGCACCATGACAAAGACAACATACAGAGAGAAGCTTTTACTTTTTTTTTAGTGGTTTATGGTTCTAGAAGGATCTGAGTATATTCATAGCAGAGGGAGGAAATTTGCCATGGTGGTAAATGAGCAACTCTGTGAATTTTGTATTTTAAAGGATAGGACGTATAACTTAAGATATCATTTTAGGGAGTGGGATGTCATTAAGATAGTAAAGCGCTTGTCTGATTTRCACAAGACTCTGAGTTCAACCCTCAGCACTACATAAAACTGTTTGGGATGTGCATCTGTAATTCCACAACTCTGGAGATGGAGGCAAGAGCATCAGGAATACAAGAGCATCCTCAGCTACATAAGGGGTTCAAAGACAGTCCATATACACATAGGTGTGTGTGTGTGTGTGTGTGTGTGTGCATGCGCACACATACAAAATAGTCTTTAAAATAAAAGTCTTAAAGCCAACATTTCCATAATTCTGTGCATTATGAATTTAGAAAACTCAACTACATACAGATATTACAAAGAAATCACCAAATTTCCCCCAGTACAGACAAAAAGCCAAAATAGATAATTACTAAGGAAGAGACAGGGACAGTTTTGAGGTAGYGAATATTTATCCTTCAGGACATTATCAGCCCCACATAATTTTATAGGTAGGACACTCCAAATTTGTGTCTAATACAATTTGTGCAACCTCCTTGTGGAAAAGCATTGGCAAGAACTGGCGCAGTGAAGAGGGACATCCTATAGTTATTTTCTATTGCTCTGATGAAACCATAACCAAAAATAAGTTGTGAAGCAAAGAGTTTATGTGGTTTACACTTCCACATCACTGTAGTGCATCATCCAAGGATGTCGGGACAGGAACTCAAGCAGGACAGGAGCCTGGCRGCAGGAGCTGAKGCAGAGGCCATGGAGGGGTGCTGCTTACAGGCTTGCTCCTCATGTTTGTTCAGCCTGCTTTCTTATTGGACCTCACAGATGGCACCACCCACAATGGGCTGGACCTTCCCCCTTCGTCACTAGGGAAACGCCCTATAGCTGGATCTCATGGAGCCATTTTCTCAATTGAGGTTTCCTCCTTTCAGATAACTCTAGCTGTGTTGAGTTGACACAAAACTAGCCAGGACAATAGGCCAGTAAATGAAGCTGAACTCACCATCCTGAGTCTGAGGCATGTACTTACATGCCAACCAAAGGCGGCTTCCCCAGAACACTTCTGCTTCCTAAAGGATTGTTAAACATACAAAGAAAAACCCCAAATACATGAAGCCCTCTATGGAGTAATGTTTTTGKTTTTTGGTTTTTGTTTTTGTTTTGTTTTCTAAATTTAGGCAGGGAAGGCCAAGCCAGCCTCAAACTCACTATGCAGCAGAGAGCGAACTTAAGTGCTTAACCCTTACTCCAGCTCCAGAGTTCCGGCATGTGACACTTTCACTATACATAGTTTTATTCTTTGCTGAGCATCAAACCCAGGCCTTTGTGCATGCTAGGCAAGGGCTCTACCAATTACGCCCTCCAGACTACTTGGTTCTTTTTTCTTTTACTGTGTGTGTGTGTGTGTGTGTGTGTGTGTGTGTGTGTGTGCGTGAGACACACACTCGAGTATGCAGCTGTGTGGCTATGCATGTGCACAGAGGCTAGAAAAGCACTGGGTGTCTTCCTCTATTATTTTCTACCTTTTCCTTTGAGGCAAGATCTCTCCCTAAGGCCAGGATTCCTGTTTCTTTTCTCAGCTACATCTCCATCTTCTGAGCCACCCTTCTAGCTCGCCAAAATTTTAAACTAATTCTTTTCATCAACAGGTTTCTCAAGGTCTTGTTTTAAGGCCACAGTATCTTACCCTCTAGGAGAAAGCTTGCAATGGACCCGTTGGCTGTTTTATGTCATGCATCTATACAAGGAAACCAGGGGCCACAGAGTTCTAAAAGTGAAAGATTCTTACATTACAAGGAGAAGGGAAYTGCCAGGTCATGGCTAGATGAATTGCTGCATTGATTAACAATGCCACTCTTCTTACTCTGGGAATGGCCATATGAAACCTCATGGACCTCAGTGTGTTAGATCTAGATGCACATTAGCTGTACTGTCTCCACCCATCAGGCTGTAGGTTCAGAGATACAAGGCACCACATAGACGGATAAATATTAAGATGTCCCAGCCATTCCTAGGACTAAGAGTCCTAAGTCTTACAAAATGATGTACAACACCTGATACCAGTCATAACTTGCACCTATTGCCAAATGTTGAAAAACAAGTAATACTGGCCTAGGTTGAGAACTAACATACCACACATTCGTTCTTCTATGAGTGCTAGGGGCAAGATGGTCTCCTCTGAAAAACTTTATCTTATCTACCATGGCTAAGATACAAGCTTCTAGATGCTCTCAATGTGACAGCAGAGTAGACATATGGAGAGAGAGAGATAGTGAGATGTATCTAGCATATGAAACAAGCCAACTGGCATAGATAGAAACCCTTCCAGCCCWACCCCRCTTGGGCTCCAYAACAACAGAGTATGAAGTAGAAAAGCCCCCAGTATACAAATAGAGGGCAGGTGCCATGGAAATGACCTACAAAGCACAAGAACTCATGTGGCCCTGGGCTCTTAAGCATCAGTCCTCCCAGTTTCCACCCTCAAGAGARCCGTTTCCCTTTCTTAATGAGCCATTACTATCAYTGTCTGTGTCTCTTCCAATTYGTTGCTCTGAGTCACAGAACTAGATCAGTGGATGAGATCTGGACTCTGATCCATGTCTGATAACCAGGACACTCTGCTTATTTTAGCCTTCACTGTAACACAGGCCATCAGCACGGCAGTTGTTTCCTTAGGCCCTCCCACAGTTGCCTCATAGTAATAATAACTGGCATCCTAAGGACAGGGACCTTGAGCCTAGTCCCTAAACCAGCAGTGTGCCTTTGACACRCATAGCAATAAACATATTTTGGCCTTTGACTTTTTTTTTCAGTACTATAAATACAACCCAGAGTTTCGTACATGTTAGGAAAACATTCTACCGCCAAGATATAGTACCAACCTCACTAAATGTATTTTTAATAAATGACACACAAAAAAGCTCTTTATCTAAGGAGGATATATTTGTGAAAAAGTTTGATTTTTTTTTTTAAATTCACTTAACACTCCTAACTCCTGGATGGACAATTTCAAGTTTTCCTAAATATTTAAAAGTTGTTTTTACTTGCTTGCTTTTGGCTTTGGACTTTCTGCTTTTTGTGTTTTTATTGGTGGAGGTGAGGGGGTGTTTTATTTTGGGGTAGGGGGTTGTATGTTTGCTTGCTTGCCTACTGCGTGTAAGGTCTTGTTATATANAACAACAGAGTATGAAGTAGAAAAGCCCCCAGTATACAAATAGAGGGCAGGTGCCATGGAAATGACCTACAAAGCACAAGAACTCATGTGGCCCTGGGCTCTTAAGCATCAGTCCTCCCAGTTTCCACCCTCAAGAGARCCGTTTCCCTTTCTTAATGAGCCATTACTATCAYTGTCTGTGTCTCTTCCAATTYGTTGCTCTGAGTCACAGAACTAGATCAGTGGATGAGATCTGGACTCTGATCCATGTCTGATAACCAGGACACTCTGCTTATTTTAGCCTTCACTGTAACACAGGCCATCAGCACGGCAGTTGTTTCCTTAGGCCCTCCCACAGTTGCCTCATAGTAATAATAACTGGCATCCTAAGGACAGGGACCTTGAGCCTAGTCCCTAAACCAGCAGTGTGCCTTTGACACRCATAGCAATAAACATATTTTGGCCTTTGACTTTTTTTTTCAGTACTATAAATACAACCCAGAGTTTCGTACATGTTAGGAAAACATTCTACCGCCAAGATATAGTACCAACCTCACTAAATGTATTTTTAATAAATGACACACAAAAAAGCTCTTTATCTAAGGAGGATATATTTGTGAAAAAGTTTGATTTTTTTTTTTAAATTCACTTAACACTCCTAACTCCTGGATGGACAATTTCAAGTTTTCCTAAATATTTAAAAGTTGTTTTTACTTGCTTGCTTTTGGCTTTGGACTTTCTGCTTTTTGTGTTTTTATTGGTGGAGGTGAGGGGGTGTTTTATTTTGGGGTAGGGGGTTGTATGTTTGCTTGCTTGCCTACTGCGTGTAAGGTCTTGTTATATAGCCCAGGCTAGCCCAGATCTTTCAGGCTTCCTGGCTCAGAATGCTAGGATCTCTAGCTTATACCACTAYACCTAGTTTGGGTTGAGAAAATCGTGACAAATTATTCACTTTTAAATTTTAATTTCAAAATATTCTTCCCAATACTTTCTGTGTAAGGAAACTAAATTATTTGCACTAAGATTTATTTAGAGAGAAATAGTGGTATATTAATTCTTCCATTTTACTGAAGACTTAATAATCTGATTAGAGATCTAATATTTTACCAAAGAAGCATATTGCATTCCTGCCTGTCAATTATCTTTGTCAATGCACCAACGATTAAATCAAAAGAGAAAGTATAAAGTGTGACTAATAACAATTAAAACATAATTGTATTTCAAAATGAGATGAAAGAAACAGAGCAAAGGAAAATTAATGTCTGCCAAAATAGTATCACAATATTCAACTTTAATCATACTAACTTTTTGAACGCACCAGGAAAATGTTTTTGCCTAATCTATGTACAMGATTTCTTTTTCTGCTTGTTACATCTAAGGAAATCTCTCTTTTGTTTTAACCAATACTTACAATCTGCAGCTTAGCAATAGAGGAGAATTTTAAAGTAAAAGAAACTTCAAATGTGGACAAATTATCAGAATATCAATGTGTTTTGTTCTAAACATTTGCTATAAAACTAAATGCATGGACTATGGGATCCTTCTCAAATCCATCATGTCTTCTTTCTCCTGTGTACATGTCTCCATGGCAACTGGAGAGACACCAAGTTTGGATTTGATCTTGCTTAAAAAGATGATCAGGTGTGGGGAGATGGGGGATGGGAGAGGGCTGGAAGGAAGAATGGAAATCAGTAGGGGGCATCTCCAGGACTACCTGGAGACCTGGGATAGGGGAGGCTCTAGGGAGTCTATGAGGGTGACCCTAGCTGAGATTCCTACCAGTGGGGGAGATATGGAGACTGAAGTGCCCATCTCCTGTAGCCAGGCAGGACTTTCAGTGAAGGGAGGGGGACATCAACCCACTCACTTACCTTCAACCCAAAATTTGTCCTACCTACAAGATACACAGATATAAAGATGGAGGAGAGACTGAGGGAACAGCCAACCAATGACTGCCCCAATTTGAGACCCATCTCATTTGAGAGCGCCATATACTCTGCTGTGCTTGTAAACAGGAACTGTCTCCTGAGAGGCTTCTTCCAGCAGCTGAAGGAAACAGGTGCAGACCCAGAGCCAAACATCAGGCAGAGCTCAGGGGGGTCTTGTGAAAGAATGGGAGGATTGAGCAAGCAGAAGGGGTCAAGGACATCACAAGAGGACTTACACAGTCAACTAACCTGGGCCAATGGGGGTTCAAAGAGATTGAACCACCAATCAAAGAGCATGTGGGAGCTGGACCTAGGCCCTCTACACATTTGTAGCAGATGCATTGGTTAGGTTCATRTGGGTCCCCTAACAATTGGAGGAGGGGCTATCTCTAACTCTGTTGCCTGCAATTTGGATCCCCTTCCCTGAAAAGTATTACCTGGTTGGACCTCAGTGTGAAAGGAGGTGCTTAGGCCTACTGTGACTGGATATCCCATGGTGCAGTGGTACCCAAAGGAAGGTTCTCCTTCTCTAATGGGTAGGAGCAATGGCGGGGGGGGGGAATTTGTAAAAGTGGGACTGGGAAGAGAGAAGGGAAGGGAGCTGTGATCAAGATGTAAAGCTAATTAATTAATTAAAAATAAACAGACAAACAAGATGACCCCAAACAGACATTTGGCCCAGGGACATACAACTGACGTAGGATCTTTACATTTGGAGATGAAAATATCTTAAAGCCAGACTTTTTTTTTTTTTTTTTGAGTTAGAGGTAACTTATCAATTTCTACTGCAGCAGAATGTGTCCCCAGTATTCCACAAGAAGATGAATAACAGTCATCAAGAGAAATGACCTACCCTTAGAGGCATCAGAGGTATGGCTGTTATGTCACATGTGTCCGTAGGTGGCAGAAAAGAGGGGCAGACCATGCCCAGGATGACCCTGNAGAGCAGGAGAACTGACCCAGGCCCTAGCCAACTGCAGTACTCAGGAAAGTAGCTCCCTTACCTCACCACCATACACAGTGTGAGTTTCAGGTGAGCTAGGCAGAGAATAGGAACATGGGGGAGCTGGTCCCCCTACTCCCGTGGTCTCTCATGCAGAGGTGTGGACTAGGGAGAGATACCCTCCCCGCCTGCCTTGCCTCACCCTTCACTAACTGTGGCTGGCAGGAGATCTGGCCTTGGGATCCCAAGAGCAGGAGAGCTGTTCCTGCCCCTCACCAGTGGCAGCACTCAGGAGAAATCRGGCCCTGCACCTTGCCTGGGCAGCACTGTAGAGCTGGCCCTGAATGTGAGGGTGGCCGGTGAGCTGTCCCGAGGACCTGAGCACAGGAGAGCAGGTCCTGCCTCTTGTCTGCTGGGCAGTGGCTTGGACGGAAGAGGTGCCCTCCTCCTCTCTCTTCTCCCTCAGCTATGGCAGATGGGAGRGCTGGCACCAGGGTCATGAGAGTGGGAAAAGTGGCCCTGTCCCTCACTAGCTGCATCACTTGGGACTGCRTGTCCTACACCTTGCATGGGCATCAGGTTGTGGTAGCCTTGGTTGTAGAAGCTGCATGTGAGACAACCCTGAGGGCATGAGAATGGGAGATCCTGTGGGCTGACCAGCTTAAATCTCAGACCCAGGTCTAGGGCTTTGAATTGACCCACCCTATCATTTATCCCATGCTAAAATGCATAAAGGGCTGGTTCTACAGATCCAAAACCACAGGATCTCCATGGCACAGGGCAACAACAGGATAGCTGAGAGGAGTCCCAGTGAGGTTCTGGTACTGATAATGTAGCAGAAGCCAGAGGCCTTGTACCAGACCAAGGAGTCTTTGCCATGAATATCTGTAAACAACGAAGTGTGGGCAAAGGGGTATACTGTGGGACACACTGTGACAATGCACTACAGCTCCCACAATGAAATATTTTTTCTCTGTTGGGGGGTGTTCCCAGGGTGAAGGGTGGATATGAGGGGAGGGGAAAATTAGTGGGAAGAGGGGCACATGATGTCAAATTCACAAAGAACCAATAAACAGTTGGTTTTTTAAAAAAAATAAATAAATAAAAGTAGAGAAATGAGTTAGGAACTAGTGTCCCTTGTCCCCATTGTCCCTAAACTCCATATGTGTGAAGAGAGCTATTTAAAGATCATATGTGTGTGCATCAGGATGTGTGTTGGCTACATGCAAATACTAGGATAGTTTACATAAGGGACTGAAGCATCTGAGGTTTGGGAACTGGCAGGGTGTAAGCTAAGGGGTTCAGGAACCATCCCCAGGTGGCTGCAGAGGAGTGACCCTAAGAGACGACCCCCCCTTTCTGGAAAGGAAAGGTCTGGAGCCAGTAAAAATGGCCTCCTGGGGTGGGGGAGGTCTGGAGCACATAAACACATTCCACGGGACAAACTGTATAAAGACTGATCAAACAGGCTGGGGGGGGGGGTCGCCATTTCTCCTTCAGGTGCAGGACGACCCCAACATGCATTGGAATAATAAACTCCTCTTGATTTTTCCATCAATTCTCAGCTCCATCTTGTTTACTCAGGGGGTCCCCGGAAAGCCAAGGCTCTCTGGAGTCTTACACTTGATGTCATGGGTTATTCCGTTCACCTTGCCTAAGTCAGTGCGAGCTATCTGTCATAT
>BDUI01002629.1:77929-90136 GCA_002335545.1 Apodemus speciosus | reverse complement strand
TCATGAGAGAATTTATTAAAGTAAGTATAATTTGTTCTGTTTCTGATTATTCCAATGAGTGGACAGATGCCCCAGGAAATAATTTTCTCTGCCTCAACTCAGAATTTCTAATGGAAATGGCTTATTATGTAGTTCCATAAATGCTATAGAAAGGAATGGGCAAAGATGAATTTTGGGAAAGGTATTTCTAACTCGAAAGCAGCAGGCTATGACAAGSGTGATAGGCTCTATCTCACTAACATCCTAGCTGCAAGACATCCTAGCTGCAAGGAGGGCGTGGGTCTCAGGTGATGTCATAGATTAAAAATGGTCCAGAGTTATCCCTTAACCTCCATTCTTTGTCACATCTACCTTACAAAGCTGATTTGGATATATGCAGTGAGTTCGAACAGACTTCCATTACATGCCAGATAGAGAAAAGCAGGAAAAATCCACGTTTAAACAACCATGAAGAGCAATTCAGAATTTCTCCTAGTTACACACTGCATATGTATCTGCAAATGTATAAGGTCCCTGATGAAGTCCTCGATTGAGGCAGACACCACAATGGTAAGCCTAGACCTTAACAATTGTATTTAAAAATCACTAATAAATATAATTTAAGAAACATTTAAATGAGTCACCAAATAAGGCAAATAGAAGCTAACCATCATGGGTTTGCTGACTACTCTTTCATAAGTGCACACACTCAACTTTACACTGTCTTGTTAGCACAGATATTAATGACTGGTGAAGGGAGAGMAGGATGTCRCCAGCTTCAGAAGATGCTGCTGCTTCTGAAGCTTKGCAGTAGATTCTCACCAGTGCCTTTCTATGGAGGTGTTGCAAACACTCAAGAGCACTGAAACAATCTCTCCCTGAGGAAACAGGTTTAGGTCCCTGTGACCTCCTGGCCACGTTTTCATGAATCTATCAGTGTATAACCTTGTCTAGGTACTCCTGTTTGTTTTCTTGTGAAGTTAATGGATGGAAGCTGGAGCCTCCCACCTACCAGACAAGCACTCTACTAACTAGATGACACCCCCAGCCCATGTGTGCACCTGCTTAAAGACATCTTATTTGAAATAGATGTGTGTTTCTTTAATACTGAACTTACCACTGACGACACTAGACCTCACACCTGAACAAAATTTGTCTAATGCAGGTTTTTTTCATAAGATACATCCACATGACTTTGTCAGGCTTAGAGTCATCAGGCAAATACTTCATCATGATGCCTGTGGGCATGCTAACAATAACACCATCAACAAAAACCACAGAAATGCAAGAGAGCAAGTAGCATGAAGCAGATCTCAGAAATGACCTCTATAAGAGGAAAAAAAAGAAGAAGGCAGAGTTTTGCCTTATTTTGACCTTAATTTTGAACATGCACATGGGGGGCAGACATTGAACCTTTTTGTCTCTCTACACATATGTATGTGACGGGGAAAATTTGTCTCATGTACATATTGTGATTTGCAAGTAAACATCACCAAATAGGTGAGTTTACACAAGAAATCCGTAAGAAGTGTCAACTGTATTTCCTGCATGAAGGGTCCCTTCTAATCCTTATGTTGTTACTATTCAGTTCCCTTGCCTATCTTTGAAGTTCCTATTCTTTTTAAGACCCTACTCAAACACACACACACACACACACACACACACACACACACACACACACACACTTCATAGGACCAGGCTGTATGCAAGCATGTAAGGACAATTTCTTAATTAGTGGTTGATATATGAGGGCTCAGTTCATTATGGGTGGAGTCATCCCTGGGCTGGTGGTTCTGGGTTCTCTAGAAAAGCAAGCTGAGCAAGCCACGGGGAGCAAGCCAGTAAGCAGCACCCCTCCATGRCCTCTGCATMGGCTCCTATCTCCAGGTTCCTGTCCTGTGTGAGTTCCAGTCCTGACTTCCTAAAATGATAGACATATGGAATGTAACCTGAAATACCCTTTTCATCCCAACTTGGTTTAATCATGATTKCTCATCACAGCAATAGAAACTCTAACTAGAACAAACTGCCTTATAAAAATATCAATGAATTTTTTTTTCTATTTCTGGGTCCCTAATATGTTCCAAAATGCATGGCATATAAATACTTGTTGGGTTGAATTGTAAACAAAAGAAAAGCCCTATAAATGTTTGGGAATGGCTGAAGTGGCTTACAGTCCTCCCTACCCTTCTTTCTTACCAGACTCCACACTGTTCAAATTTCTGCTCTGTTACTGATATCCATGCTGCTTACAATGTAACGTCAAAGTGAAAGTAATACAGAAGGGACCAGAAGTGCTGTCCCTTTGAAAACCCTTCTCATTAATATCTTACAGAGGTGATTTCTATTATGACCCAAATTACAGCATAACAGGTCCATAGAAGAGCAAGTATTTTTGCATAAGAGCCACTAAATAAGATCTATATGTATAAAGCCAAAACAGGTTGCTTGGGGCTCCACCCCTGCCCAAGCAAGTAAACCATCAATGTGAAGTCTGTTTCCAAAATAAATTTTATTGTTGAAAAAGAGTCTGTTTCCCTGTGTTGCTTTAGTTTTTGTGACTATACAAGCTCTCAAGCTGAGTTTAGCATAGGCAGAGAGTACATACAATTTGGGATGAGAAATGAAGGCAGAAGGAGTAGGCCTTGGGAATATATCGAGCTGACAGGCTTTTAAAAGTCTGCAGAACAGCAATGGAAGGCATCACAAACAGTCCAGGGATGGTTATGTGCAAGCAGGCCGAAAGTCAAAATCATTCATCTTTCTTCAAAGGCAACAGCAGCATAAAGTAGACAAACAAGGCTTGGGTCTTCATTTCTGCCTCCTCACTTCCCCCGCCCCCAGTGTTACAAATATTTTGTAAGTAATTATTGTAATAAATTTGGCACACATGCTCTTAAAAGTATCTAGTTTTCTCTAGTGTTGACATCACAACTATTGACCACTTGAACACAAGAGACAGAGACAGAGAAACAGAAACAGAGAGAGTGTGACAGAGACAGAGAGAGACACTGAGACAGAGAAAGAGACAGAAACAGAAACCAAGACAGAAAAGTGAATTCTAAGCACAATTCCCAGTTCACAAAAGTAGGCCAAAGGCTTCCTGGGGTCTTGAGAGCTCCGTCTTCAGAAGAGGACGGACTTAGAATGAAGCCCCCCAGGTCTTTCAATGTTCCAAGAGAACACACAACCTTGGATCTTTGTGTGGATTTTAACTAATTAAAAGGATTAAATAGAACAGAGAACGTGTCAAACAAGTACACTGCCTTACCCAAAGAGAGGCTAAACTTCGCTGCCTCTAGCTAGGAGGGTCTTCACGAATGGTAGATAGCCTGTGGGGTCCTGAGGAACTGCTTTCAAGTGTGTCCCCCTCCCCAAACAGTGACAGCCCGGTCCTCTGCATGGACCTTGCCTCTTGCCAGTGAGAGAACTTTCTAATAAGACTTCTTTCACAAGGATCGCCTCTCAGGGAGGCGATTTTCAACCGATTAAGTGACTCCCAGTCTTTTCCCCTGTGTAGATGAGCATAAGTTCCTCTGGCCAAAGCCCTGGCTGGTCCAGGTCTTGGTGTGTCCTGGGAAACGGTCCTGGAAAGCTCTCCTAGTTCACTTTGATAAGGACACTGCTCTGTGAAAGATCGGTTTCCCCCTCTTTCTTCTCGTTTTTTTTTTTTTTAATCTCTTTGCCCTCCTTTTCTTCGATTTTCTTCTCCTCTTTCCCGTTCTTTCTTTCCCACTATTGTTTATTCTGTTATTTTGTTTCCCTTTTCCTGTCCCCTATGGGATCCTTCTCTCCTCCTCCTTCCCTAGGACCCAAGAACTACAAATATGTGGCTCACCAGGAATACACCAACACTGGCTCCGAGTATTTCTTGTCATGAGAGCGGAGAGTTAGGGAGCCTTTGCGCTCCAGCAAATCCGTGGGTCCAATCTCATACCACCGCTCTTTATTCTCGAAACACTCGTGACATGAGCTATCAAAGGTCCCCATGCCTGCGCTGCAGTTGAGAAGAAACCAGACTGGTCTTCCCTCGGCGCTAGACCAGCCCTACGTTACACGGACCAAGATTCCGCGTCTCTTGTCTCCTAAGCAACCTGGGAGGGGTCAAAAGAAGGGGGCGGAGTCAGTGGAAGGTGGGGTTTCTCCTGCCTTACTATCCCGTGTAGCCTGTCTTTTGAGTACTGGTTAAACTACATTTCCCAGAATACAGTGAGAGAGACAGGGTTCGAGGATTTTTGAAAGAGGACCGCATATTAGGATTCGTAGTTACCTGGGCTCACCTACCTAACCTAAGCAAGGGAAAATAAAGGTAGATGGTGCAGAGAATCTGTTAAGGAACAATAGCACAGCTCCAAGCCTGAGATTGGAACTGAACCTGTAGCAGTTGTTTTGACAGCTCATTTTCTGTCACCACCACACCTCCACTCACAGTTAAGTTTGACTAACAGAGAGCAAAAGAAAACCCCAGTCCTAGAATATGACCTCTCTGTGCAGTTCTATTGCCTATCAAWCAGCAGAGCCATTAAGCAAAGGAGCTGAACAGCTGGAGCCGTCAAAGGTTCTGTTCCAGTCCTAGATGACCTTGTTTAAGGCCTGCCTTCTTCCTTGACAAACAGGCCAGGGTAGGAACTGTGCGGGGTGGGGGGAGGCTGGGGGTACTGGAGGTGGTCTTAGTCTCTCTTCGGATCATGGAGGCCAAACTACCTCTCGGCAGTCTCGGACCGGTAATCAACTCCCAGAGAACCTCTAAGGTCTGTTCATTATAACATGTGACGCTTTGTAACATTAATTTGTGTCATTATTGTAGTGCTTGTACCCAGTACATGGTCTCCCCAGTGTGAAATGCACAAATGAATATGATATTGACTACGGTTTATTCAGACTTCCACTGAAGCCAGCAGGCACTGATGCCTGTCTGACCAGGCATGACAAACATCACTAACACTCAGGAGGCTAAGGTGGGGAGACTGAGATAGACAGGCAGCCTCTAATGACTATTTTTAAAGAAGATTCAAAGCCCATATCAACCAATTAGAATAGAAGAACTCGTTTGGTTCCTGATTCAAATATACAATCTGGAAAAAAATTAAAATGAGTATTTTTTTTAACCACAGAAAAATTCATAATGAAGAAAATGTAAAGAAATAATTCACGTTACAAATTGGTTCGTTTATCAAAGATTATTATATTGATGTTCTATATTGAGGAGTACTTCTGGATCTTATTTCGCAAATTTGACTGCACACGTCTTCCAAGTGCTTTTCCATGGCCTTTTGGTCATGGTGTGGGGCCCTGGGGTAGGCTAAGAGAGCAATCCATACTACCCGAAATCAAATATATAGTCTCTGCTTTTCAGCTAAGTGTCAGTAGAGTGCCAACTGCTGTTATTTCAGCCTTTCCCTTTTGATAAAAGGAGAAACAGAAGTGACCTGTAAAAGGTTCATGAAAACCATATATTCAAGTCTATCCAATCAAGGCAGAGAATAGTGCAACTGCAGAAAACCAAGCAAAACAAGACCATAACCACCTTCCCTATATGTGTCATTGCTCTATTGCTGTGAAGAGACACCATGATCAAAGCAACTCTATAAATAAAAGAAAGCATTTGTGATAGTTTGTATATGCTCAGCCCAGGGAGTCGCCTGATTAGAAGGTGTGGCCCTGTTGGAGTAGGTGTGTCACTGTGGACACCGGCTAAGACTCTCATCCTAGCTGCCAAGAAGCAGGATTCTGCTAGCAGCCTTCAGATGAAGATGTAGAACTCTCAGCTCCTCCTGCACCATGCCTGCCTGGATGCTGCCATGTTTCTGTCTTGATGATAATGGACTGAATCTCTGAACCTATAAGCCATCCCCAAATAAATATTGTCTTTATTACAGTTCCTTGGCTAGAGCGTCTGTTCACAGTAGTAAAACCCTAACTARGACAGCATTTAATTGGAGGCTTGCTTACAGTTTCAGAGGTTTGTCCACTAATAATAATGGTGCAGGGCAGGGGTGTGTGCAGGGAGACATGGTATTGGAGGAGGAGCTGAGAGTTTGACATCCTGACTCCTAAGCAGAGACAGCAAGAGTGAACTTGGGCCTAGCATGGGTTTTTAAGACATCAAAGCTTATCCCCTGTGATACATTTCCTCCAACAAGGCTACAACTATCCCAAGTCTGTACTTCCTACCCTTCTCAAATAGTTCCACTCCCTGCTAATAAGCATTCAAATATATGAGCCCGTGGGGACCTTCTTATGAAAACCACCATGTTATACTCCCTGGCACTCATAGGCTTGTGATCATCTCATAATTCAAAATGCATTCAGTCCAACTTTAAAAGTCCCCATAATGTCTAACAGTATCGACACYACTTAAAAGTTCAAAGTCTCTTCTGAAACTCATGGCAATCTTTTTAGCTATAACCTATTATAAAATCAAAATTAAAAAGTAGTCCATGTGCTTCTAACATACAATACTACATAATATATTATTACCACTCTAAAAGGCAGAAAGGGGAGCACGGTGAGGAAATTCTGGACCAAAGCAAGACTTAAAACCAGCTGGGCAAATTACAAATACTGCATCTCCACGKCTGATATCAAAGAGCTCTTCAGATCTCCAGTTCCTTTCAGTTTGGCTGGCTGCAACATGCTTCTGTTTCTTGAGCTGATTCCATACAATTTGCAGCTCTCCTCAGCAGGTATCCCATGACTGGCATCTCCAGAATCTTGAGGTCTCAACAAAGTCCAGTCTTCACTTTCACAGTTTCACCCAGTGACCTCCCTGGGCCCCTAGGCAAGGATATCCTTAACACCTGCCTGGTCATCTTAGTCAAGGAGGGAGATTCCATAACCTTTTTTCTTGTATTCTTGACTATAAAGCCAGAATCACTAGGCTGAAGCTACCAAGTTCTGGTGCTTAATGGGGCTGGAACTTGGACCCAACATTTAAAAACATTTGTATCAATCTGTTGTTGATGGTTTCCTTTACTGCTTATCATGGGGGGTTGTCGCGCCCGGCCCCGACCCGCAAGGAAAGACGTGACACGGCCAGGTTCTTCTCTTCAGCGGTTTATTCAGGACTTCTTTATTCTTCTAACCGGGGACCCTGAAATGCTCAAAAGCGGCTCCTTATATATGCAGCGGTGGCTTGCTGCTAGATGTGGTGGAACCTGATTGGTGGGGGGACATACCACGTAATAACTATGAATGGCGGTTATTTACTAATGGCTTATGTGCAGTTCACACAGAGCCATTATTTACAATGGCGCATGCGCTATGCAGAGCGGTTTGGCCGTTCGTTGAAGGAACGTTTTCTGCTCGGTGATTGCGGCTCCCCACAGGGGGTGGTGCACAGTGGTACCCTGGCAGACATGGTATCAGAGAAGTAGCTGAGAATTCTACATCCTGATGCTACAGGCAGAGAGAGGCAGAAGGGAGTGAGACTGGTCTGGCATGAGCTTTAGATGCCTCAAAGCTCACAAGGCACACACCCTTTCCCTTCTCAAATAGTGCCACTCCCTCGTGACAAATATTCAAACATATGAACCTATGAGGGTAGTTGTTATTCAAAGCACTATCCTTTATTACTATCATAGGTTTGCATTTATTTTACTGTGCTTCAAATGATGGTGGCCTTATCCCTTATCTGCATGCAACCAGTATGATAAGTTTATGTAGACAATTTGATTCCAAGATGGAAGATACCCAGAGCAAGTTCTTTCTTCAGTGGATGGCTGTAGAGATTTGAAAGGTGTTGGTGAGGGAAGCCCGGAGGATCTTGGTGGAGATTTGAAATGTACTCAACATCGAAGGGTTAAGCAAAATACTGTTTTTATTTAAGAGTTCTTTAAGAAAAGGTGACTGCCCATTTGAGTTGRGAAATATGTTTTTTTAAATACGTTATCATTTTTAAAATAAAGATTTATTTTATTTTTAACTATATGTGTGTGCCGTTGTGGAGCTGTGTGCCCATGGGCTCAGGTGCCCTCGTGCACAGCAATGTCACTCTCCATATACACCAGCGCATTGTGTAAAATCTTTGGTTTCTTTATTTCTTTATCAACAAAATAAGACTGAGCAGTACTTTGTGGGTCTTTGTGATGGAAAACAAAACAGTGTCTTGTAGGTGTTCATCCCTCAATTTCAACCACTGATATTATATTACAACTGAGCTCTGCCTTTATTATGTGGAAAAATATGTTGATCATATTGTATAGTTCTATAAATACACCATTTTCAAGATAAAAGTCTTTTGATGAATTTTTATCATGATTTTCTTCTCCCCTTTTCCTAGAATGTCTTACAAGACTCTCAAAACAAAAGATGCAATAATGCCAGTTCTATAAAGCATCTCTTCTCATGCAGAATCACAAAAGTGTACCATTGAAAGGAATCCCACTAGAAGACTTTTAATCAGATTTAGTACAAAACAGTCTCAATCAGAAAAGTGTTCCAGAGTTTTGGGGTGTTAGGAGTGATGATGGGTTGGTTTTGAACTCAAACTGAATTCCTCCAGACAGTAAATAAACATTTTGGCTGTTACAAATGTGAGGTCACAGATAGTGAGCACACGTGAGCTTCTCCAGTTTACCTCAAACATCACCAAGACAGCAATGCAGACATCATAAAGGAACATCTTTTTACATTAGTCCTTCTTTAGCCTTCAGCTCATGCTGAAGACCAAATTCAGGGACTCCCAGACAAGCACTCTACCACTGAGCTACCACCCAGCCTTAAAGTTCTTAGTTTTATCAGACCCCTGAAAAGTCTACCAGGAAGAATCGATTAGGACAGCAAACTTAAACCAAGTAAAAACCAATTAGATGTGTCTTGGTTTCCTTTCCTGTTGTTAGGATAAAAGGCCTGGACAGAAGCAACGCAGTTTACTTCTCCTCACAGCTGTAGATTGCAGTCATTATACCAGAGAAGTCACAACAACAAAAACGAGAGGAAGCTCACATCACACCCATAATCCCAAAGAGTAAAGAATGCATGTGTGAGGTTTACCCTCCAAATTTTATATAGTCCACACCCACCCACCCACATACACACACACACACACACACACACACAGAGAGAGAGAGAGAGAGATAGAGACAGAGAGAGAGACAGAGAGACAGAGAGACAGAGAGACAGAGAGACAGAGAGACAGAGAGACAGAGAGATATCCCACCCACAGTTAAGTCTGGTCTTTCCACATCAGTCAACGATTTACCAGGGAAAGGGCTCTACTTCTCACCCCTTCTTTTTCCAACCTAGCTAATATCTGGGTGCTTGTGCTTAGTTCCTAGGAGAGCCCTATCTCAGGACCTTCCAAATCAACAGCAGCATGCACTCGCCCGGTTATTAAAATTACTTTTCTTTACCAAGTCTTTTCCTTTGTTTCTTCCTTCCTTCTTTCCTTCCTTCCTTTCTATCCATCTATTTTTTCTTTTAGAATTGCCTACATTTCTTTTAATTTTTTTTACTGATTTATCTTTATTTCATGTGCATCGCATCCATAATCCCAGAGTTGGTGYTTTGCCCACATGTGTGTCWATATGAAATCCCCTCAAATTAGAGCTATAGAGAGTTGTGAGCTGCCACGTGGGTACTAGAGACTGATGAACCCGAGTCAGTGCTCCTAGCTGTTCGGCTGTCTCTCCAGCACCTACCAAAGATTGCTCTATCAAGCTAAGAGGCAAAAATGTAGGATGGCTGAAAAAATATTATCTTTATGCCAATTCAGTTTAAGTTGACTTAAAATTGTCCTTAAATTGTATCATATTTATAATTGAAGAACTAAGCATTAATCAAGGATGGCATAGTTATTGTTCTCCACCAACAGGACCTCTCATCACAGACATACAAGTGTTGGAGCCCACATATTATATCAAATAATATATTCTTATTTATTCTGAGCCTCTCTATCACCAACCTCCCTCTTCTTTTCCCTCTCCTTCATCCTTTTGTGACCTTTTCTTCTTTTGTTTCTTACTTTTCAACATCCTGTTGCTTGTTTTCATCAGCCCTTATTTTATAAAATTCATTTATTTCCCCCTCTTCTGTCTCCCTGCTTTCTTACCCTCTTCTTTTTATGATTAGAGGTAGTGTGAATTTGAGAGTCCAAATCATTTCTCAGCATGAAGAGAAGAGGAGAGGAAGAGGAGGAAGAAGAAGAGGAGGAGGAAGAAGAGGAGGAGGAAAAGGAGGAGGAAACTGGCACATTTCAAAGTTATATAAAAGTCTGAAAGAAAAAGAGCTGGACCTATCAACACAGTCCTATAAGCTGGAGCCTAATTTTATGATCCAGGAACTACTGACAAAATCAACTCTGACAAAGGCATCAATCTTAGTTCTTTTCCTCTAACTTCCAGAAAATTGCCAACAGTTCAATTCCGACAGCCTGTTTTAGAACAATTTTAAATCTGAGCGTGATTCCTCTGTGCTTCTAGTTTGGACTGTGAACCAGTTCAGCCTCTACTTGCCCTCAGGCTGGTGTCATTAACTAGTATTGATTACGTGTTAGAAAGCAACAGGCATTTTTTTCCAGAAACTTTCATTGGCAACATGGGATTGATTTATTAAATATTCAACATCTAGTATTCTATAATTTATCATTTCCCTTATTTTAATATCTAATCTAGCCGATAAGTAAAATTCCTTGGCAGAAATGTCCCTAACTGTAATGATAAAAATTTAATTTTGTAGAATAGTAATGACATGCTCTAATGTAAGTGTAGATTAGAGCCTTCCTTAATATTGTACAAATGGTATAACCTTAATTATTTAAGGTCTAAATATCCGCTGTCACCAGCAGACTAAGGAGCCTTTCATTTCTCTCTCTCTTTTTTCTCCAGTATGGCTTTGATTTCTGGAAGTTCTTGCCAGTGGCAAGGAGGAGACAACTTAACTGCCAAGAAGTTCAGGTCAACATTGCTGAAAGTTTTTGTTCCTCATGCTCTTCAATCTGGATGAAGGACTCTCATCTCCCATAGAAGAAGCAGCTCAAATGGAGAGGGAAGAATCAGATACCTACTGGTAAAGGTGGACATTTTTTCTTTTCCCAGTAAGCCCTGCCCATAGATGCTCAGGGGCATGATGGGTAAGGAACTGACAGAGGATCTGATGAGTCCAGCCAGTTCTTGGCTATTTAGTTAGACAAAGGGCTGCCTCCATATTGCCCATGGGATTGAAGGGCTCAGGTATGAAGCTGAGAAGCTTACTGGTCCTGRTTGAGAGAGAAAAACTCGAGGGCAAGGGAATTTTTTTGAAATTGCTTTAATGTTAGGTCTAGGAATTCTCCAAGAAACCTCTGATTTCTAGATAAAGTTCCTTTATGGCAGGGACTGAGCAGGCACATCCTTGATAACAAAGGACAAAGAACTGAGTCATTCAAACTCCTTAGGTCAAGCAGGTATCCTTGGACTCTTGTAACTCGGTATGCAGCTCAGAATTCCATACTGAGGTTGTAAACACATGAGACTCCCAGGCCTGATGGCTTCAGGACATTTCTCTATTGCAGCCTCTGACTGGTGAAGCAGTGCGGATCCTAAAAATCTAGAGCCATTTCTAGGTTTCCTGGCCCAATCCAAAGAAATAGGAAGCAGATGGGATGTTGACCCTGTGGTTAGATCACCACACACACACACACAAAGGAGGTTTTTCTGATTAAAAGGACCAGCTACTTGACTTTGGGTTAATCAGAAGAGATTATACAGATTATTATCATGAGGACAGTTTCACTGGCTGTGGCAGAAGAGAACTTTGGGGGATTTTGAGGTGCAGTTGCCAGCATAGAGGATAAAAGGGTTATTCAAAGTCTGAAAGAAGGATCCAGAAGGCGAAGAGTAGAGCACAGCTGACCACTAGCAGAAGAATGCAGGTGTCAGTTCTACAACCTCAGAGAACTGAATTCTACCCCTATATGTGAATTCCCTCCCCAGAGCATTCAGATTAGAAGGTGATTCAGCTGACACCTTAATTTGAGATTTGTAAGACCTTAGTAATTTATCCAAGCCCAGCCAGACTTCTGTCTTTCGAAAATTAATACATGTTCATGTGCAGCTCATTGCATCTGTAGTAATGTGTTTTGCAGCAATTGAATGAAAAGAAGTGACGTTTTAGAAGGTATCATTTAAGAAAAGCAATCCCTGAAGATGTAGTGTAGGAGCCATGCCTAGTGGGCAGAAACCACACTGGAAAGAGAGGAGGATGGAGTATGTTACTAAGCAACCTTCTTGTGACTGACATAGTAGAGGA
>BDUI01002628.1:111388-124514 GCA_002335545.1 Apodemus speciosus | reverse complement strand
GCCTGCCTCATTGTGAATACTTCAAAATGCATTGATATATATCAAAATGCTATTGATACATAGCAATAATTGATGCCCTCACAAGGCTAGATTGCAATCTTCCAACGTCCAGAATTTCCTCTTGCTGCATTCAGAGGGCATAACWTGTATCCACTGTTATAGCATCACACTGCATAGTTTTACTTCCTTCCAAAATGGCTGCATTCCAATCAATCATACTTTCTACCATTGACCCATGCAGCCTCCGCAGATTTCCACTTTCCAAAGTGTCATAAAGTTGAAACACAAAATAAAAAATGTTTTCAGACTTGCCTTCCATTTGATAATACACTGTTATGGTCCCCCCCCCATGTCTTTCCATACTTTAATATCACRGGCTTTTAACCTGTGAATAATGTCCCGTTAAATAGACCTCTTAGAGTACAATTACTATACACCTGTCTCAGGACAGTTTGCTTGATTCAACATTTTGCCAAGCACAAATAAAGCTTGGGTTTTGTGTTAGCAGACATTTTCTGCTCTTTGCAGTAAATAAAAAAGAAAATTGATTACTGGATAGTACAGCAAGAATTGTTCGGTTTTATARGCAGCTGATAAAATGTCTTCTGAAATTTTTGTAACAGTTTTCATTTTTAATGATCAAGGGAGTTCCTACTGCTTCCCCTGAGTGGTAGCAGTTAGCAAAATTTCTATGTCACATTTTGGCCATTCTGACAGATGGGTAGAAGTATGGCATTTAAGCTTTAAGATAAATAGAAAAACCCACCAATTGATAGGTTAAATGGCACAAAAATGTAATGCTTACTGTGAGTAGAAGTTAGGCTCAATTGTCCTTGTGTTGACTGTTTTCTTGTCTCCCTTTCCTTGTTTTGAATAGAATAGCTTAATTCCATTGAGCTCTTTTCTTTCCATAAGCAATTCTCATTTTGTTACTCAGCTCCATTCAAAGATTCAGGAGATCCCTCTAAGCAAAGGTTTCTACCTGTTGATAAAGAAAGCAGGGTGTCAGTGTTTCCCAGGGATGCATGCATAGCATGTGTTTGTTTTGAAATATGTCCAGAGTTCACATAAAAATCCTTTATGAAGTATGGAAAACATGTATTTATGAGACAGTTGAGTACTTTTGAATGTCAACTGCAGAACAAAGCATAAAACATCACTTTTTCCAAAAACGCCTCCAGAAAAATCAGTTCATAGCTAATTCATTTGACTTAAGAGTGACCAGGGATCTTACAGTCTGACAGGCATTTCCATAACGGCCTGAGACCATTTATGTGAAGTTAGTGAGAAAGCTGTCAACTCTGTGAAATTATTTTGGGTATATTCTCATGTGAAGGAATAATTTTTAATGTGGTGCCTCTAACAAGAAGGGAAAGGAGAAAACTATATTGTGAGAARGTACATGAAATGCCAAGAGAAATAAAAGGCTCACAATGGGTACTGAAGACATGACTCAGTGGTGCAGTCATTCCTATGTGTCCAGGGATCCTGGATTTAGTGCCTAATACTTATGCCTGCTGGCTCACAGCAACTGGTAACTCCAGCTCCAGAAAATATCCTCTTGTTACCTCTGGGAGCACCAACATGTTCTCCCTCCCTTCCTCCCTCTCTCTCCCTCCCTCTCTCTGTCTCTGTCTCTCTATCTCTCTGTCTCTTTCTTTCTCTTTTACATACACATACAAAAGTTATTTTTTTAAATATTTAAGGATTTTAAAGTATTTAAGGATGATTATGACCCAGGATCATACTAGCTATCTAGATGATTCTTTTCAGTAGTTTACCTTTAAGAATAAAAATCCCACAATACTCTTAAGTTTTACAATTACAATTTACAATTAGCAGTGATATCTTCCTTATTTCTTTGGGCTTTTACATCAAATGCCATACAATTCAATTAATTTATATGCTACGATTTAGCCCAGGAAACATCAGTAATAGGTATGGTTGTTTAACAACAGTAAAACTAGACACCATTCAACGTACAAAACAAAAATGTTTCAGTTACATTATTCTACAATGTTGGAATATTGGTAAACAATTTGTATTTCTTTTAATCAGCTCTGATGAAGTTAATCCACATTGAAGCATCAGCTCTTCTCATACACTAAGGCAGATAGCTCTTGGCTATCAGCTAACCTCATTGTGGTTAATCAATTTAATGGATCTTCCAAACAATCAGTTCTATAAAATGAAAAATAATTGATAGATTATTTTTAATTGTGAATGCTTACTTGCTGTCCTGTTTCTTTCTTCTACATATTTTTTTTGCTTGGAGTAACAGAAAATACTAGCGTAGGCTCCATAAATGTACTTCAATACAAGCAAGTCAACGTGCTTTTTAAATCTGAATTGTACCAAATATCTCTTAAGTAACTCATTTATTATTTATGAGTGCTCCATTAACAAGATTCTTAAATTATTTAATATTTAGCATACTTTTAAAAAGCAACCCTGGCCTCTTTATCAAGAGCAAGAAGTGTGTATGAAAGGGTTTAGAGGGAAGAAAGTAAAGAAAAACTGAAATATTAAAGGCAGTCACATTCAAGAGTTCTTTGGTTCCTATTACATGTGTACTTGCAATGCGTGTTTTGTTCATGTGTAAAGATGTGTGGTCTTTTAGTGTTCCCGGCATCCTGGGCAAAGGTATCAATATTTATCAAAATGTTGCATTCTGTTTGACAATTTTACAATGGCAAAGTAATAAGCAATGATGTAGGCAATACATCCTATTGTTACGTCAAATGTTAGTGACATATTTTCTAATATTGAAGCAGTTGTATTCTATTTAGAAAGCTTGGACTATAGAGGAAAAATGGCTCAGAGGGATATTGGACATCATCGGCACTAATGCAAAGCTAAAAAGTGTAAATTGGAATATATCAACAGTATATATGGTGATAGAAGTTTTTAGTAGCTTCTTATACTCTTTTTTGTCTTTTTTTATTGGATATATTCTTTATTTACATTTCATTTCCCTTTTTCTGGGTTCCCTGCCCCCCAGATGTCCCATATGTCTTTTTCCCTCCCCCGGTTCCCCCAGCTTCTTATACTCTTTGTAAAGCATGAAAGAGATAAGCTTAGATTCTGCTGATGTAAAGAAATTATAAAATTTTTAGATTATGTGAATACTGTCTATAAATTTCACACACACAAACACACGATTACTACTACATTGTACTCCATAAACAACAGCAGATATTTTTGAGGAAAATATTATGAAGTCAGCCCTATGGATTAATTTCCRTGATGCTGCAGTGTGCTATTTACACTACCTAAGGGGAAAAGTAATCATGGCTATTACAGAGTTATGACTTCCTATGAACTACAAAATGGGCTAAGATATGCCCACTGTTGTAATAATGGCACAAATGTCATGTGTAACCAACCATTTCTAATTGTATTTAAGGCTCRCTCAATAAGATATCACCCACAACTATTACTATTATCAGAGCCAGGAAACTGTGCATAGACCAGGACCAGGGGACAACTTACTAGTATTCTGCTTAAAGGAAAACAGTGTTAAACCAACTCTTAATACATACCATTATGCCCACAGAATTAGTAAATATCTCAAACTTTATCAGGGAAGCTTTGTTTTGCAGACGTTGTCAATGAACACAGTGACCTACTTGTGAACATGCAGAGAATAAGAGACTATGGACTGTTCAAACTTAAAGGGAACATTTATATCACACCCATGTCTCCCAGAGCAACTGAATCACTCTGGAAAGAGGGGTGGAAATGATTCTCATATCCAGAGACAGTGAATGACTACAAGGAAATGGTGTATTCAAGACAAACAGGACAGTGTGCATATGGACTCACAAAATCCATGATAGCATGCACAACACAGACTCAGGCTAAACAAAATCCCACCATACAGATGGAGCTCATCATGAATTTGTATCAACAATCATGGAGCTACTTGCAGCTGATAGCTGCTGGGAAGAGTTTATTTTCTTTCAGGGTGTGGCCTTTGGTGGGTAGAGCTTACTTGAGTGGACGGCCATATACCCAACATATACAGCTGACATATATTGACTAGATATATTTTTTTAAAAAAAAACAAGGACACAAGAACAAGTGTGTATTGAGAGAGTGGTAGACTTGGGAAGAGTTAGAAGAAAGTCTCTAAGACCGTGTGTATGTATATTAAAACACATGTATTCAATTCTGAGAAGATAAAATGTTATTAAATTTCTACAAAAGCACAGGAAATATAGAAATGAGAAGTCTTTGTTCATTTAAAGCATTGGCAACAAATTAATTGGGGAAATATTTTTTCACTCTTTTTAGGAAACATGTAAATGACATTCTGAAAAAGATAATTTTGTAGGTGCATATCCTGAAAGATGCCATTTTTAAGGTAATTAGAAATACTAATATGAAAATATATTCTGAAGGAATACAATATACCCCTGGAAATGATACAAAATTAAATAATACCAGAGATATTTTTGATATTTAGCACTTTGAATGTTAAGCCACTCTTTGTATCTAAGAGAAGACAGTATTCCTAACAGTAAAAAGTAATCTGAACTGAAACTACATAGGAAAGCTATGCTTTATATATGTACACATTTAAACAAACCACTATACACTCATCAATTTTATATGTATATATTTTATCTAATATATAGCTATAATTTTAAATCCATTCTTAATTTTTATCTTTATATAGTATTTTCTGCATATTTAAAACAAAATACTAAGTTTTCACTTGACTATTTTTATCTATCTCACATGTATAAACAGATAAGTTAGCAAAGTATATTTATTATAGGTTATTCAGAATTAAAATGTGGACTGGATCAGGGAAGACATGGCCTTATTCTGTAACCAAACAAGTATTTCATTACCAAAGCCATATATCCAGGATTCTGTTAGATATATTTCAACCAATAATTAAAAAAGAAAGAAATTGGTTTCTGATCAATCTTGGTATATATACTTCTAATCTCAGCAGATGGGAGGCCATCATGAGTATCCAGAATTCTAGGACACTCAATTGATATACATAATTGAGGATGTTAGCCTGTGGTACATCAGATCCTACATAAACAAAGAAGCAAGCAAATAAAAAGACAGGGGTGAGAGAGAGAGGGAAAAAGATGGAGAGAGAAAAGAAGGGAGGGAGAGAGAGAGAGGGAGAGAGATCTATAGAGTTCTATTTCTTAGACTGTAAAAATGCTCATTCAGACTGTAACTTTATGCATGTATGTATCTGATGTGTATATACACATGTGTGTTCATATGTGTATGTGCATATAAAATAAAACTATGTAAAGGTAAAGATTGAAGAATTAGAGCATATTTAAGCCTGATATTTTTGGCACAGAAGAAGTTTATTTATGAAGGTATATAACTTAGACACACACACAAATTGAATTCTTTTTCTTTCTGAAACTATATTCTACTAGAAGTTAGAAGATAGAGTTAGGGGAGAGGATAGGCCATGAGAAAGCAATCAATAATTCAGTGTTCCCCAAGTCTGACTCCCCCCAAATGAACATATTTCCTTTACACCTAAATATATTGACAGAAGTCATAAAATTAAATTTTCTTGAGGTAATTTTTCATTCCTGACCTCATGTCTCATTAAATAATTATACCACTGTTTTCATGCTCTATGAATATTTATTCTTAGGAACTTAACTCTGAGAATAATTCTCTATTGAATCATAGGAGAGTGTTTTATTTTAGAGGGTCAATATAATAATTTGCCTCCCAAATCTTATTGCCCTCTTGGAAGAATACTACCTATGCCTATGATGCACTTACATTATGAGGAGTTCTTAAGTCAACCCATTTGTATTAGCTGGGCCTTCTTGTGACTGTGACACAACCCCTGGGGAAAAGTTGATGGCTAAAGGTACACTTAGTTCACAGTGTTGGAGGATGTTGTCCCTCGTGTCTGGGAGAGCAGAGGTGAGCAGATTTGTTCAAACCATGATAGATAAACACAGTGTAGGTAGGAATGGTGCCAGGGTGAAACATGCCTTTATGGCCACCTTCCAGTTATCTTTGTTCCTATGAATGTCTGTTTCCAGTACTTCTCAATAGTAGATTCAAATGTTGAACCCAACAATAGATTAATGTTGTTTAGGTCAACATCCTCATGATTAATCAACTCTGGAAAAGGCCTCACAGTCAAACAAAACACATGTTTGGCTAATTGGCTGGAAAWCTTTCAAAAGTCAAGATCAACTACCTCACTACTCAAACATAAAATGCTGTATGAACTTTTTTACAAAATTCAATGTATGGTATTAAAATGACAATGGATATCTGTTCCTAAATATACCTTTAGGAAAGTAATGTTGTTTTCACTCTTTGAAGTTTTGGGATTATCACAGAATTCAAACATGGTAATTGTGGTGATAAATTTTTGGTAGTTAAATATTTCAATATTCTAGGTGATGAATATCCAAAGAGATATAAAGAAAATTAAAAATATAAAGTAATGTGAAAGAATACACACTAGTATTCTTAATATACAACAATTCGTTGCATATAGTATATAAGGGATTATTATCAAGGATTTCCTTCTATTTACTATAGAATTGTCATAAGCCCAATTTGCACAGAGTGTCATTGTAGATGTGAAACACAGATGTAGAARCAAACACAGAAGATACTTAGATATGATCAGGTCACATTGCTTTCACTTAAACTCATACATACAGAAGTTATTTATATTTGGCTATTCTGAATTATCCAGTTAAAAAGCCTAGTAATTCCATCATATTATTCCACATTTATCTAATGGCACACACACACACACACACACACACACACACACACACACACACACACCAATGATGGAGCTTGCTTAAAGAAAACTGTTCTATTTAGACAAGAATTCGTATCATACTTAATTCCATCCATTCAAGTAATAGAATTAAGAGACAATGGAGATATTGTGACTGTGATGGTAGGTTGCAGTGCATATGGCGAAATCTGTGAGGTATACTATCATACTGGGTAGGGAGATACATGACAATAAGTTCAACACAGACTGTAAGAGTGAAAAATTTGGAATTGCCTAAATCTAAAAGGGAATGGTTCTGTTTATCACAATGTTTTTATATCATAAAGAAAAATAATGTTCAGTGTTGAAAAATTAGCAGTTATTGCCTTGACTGCCATAGAACTTTGTCAGTGACACAACTGCAAGAATATGCTGTACATATATAATTTAAAAGTGTATAATAATGGTATATGTTAATATATTAAAATTGCATAGAAAATCACTGGAAGAACTGTGAAATACTAAGAGGGGTCAGGACAGAAAATGACATCAGGGTGCAGTACAAAGACACAACTGGGTCATTTATGAAGTTTTAAATGGGTCCTGCCATCCTAACTTCTTTAACAGCCATGGATGATGATTTTAGAGATTAAAATAATGAAGAGGTGACCTGTTGCTTCCCCCGTTTTATAAATACCCAAGCAATACCTACACAGACCAGTACACACTGCTCACTAAAGTTGAGTGTTTCTCATGCAATGGGGACCCAAATCAAAGCCATCCATCTCCTGCCAAGTGCTTATATTCAGAAAATAGAAAGTTGTCTCTGGTATCTATTTTCACCCCACTTAACAATCATGACAGAATTTCCCCTGACAACAAACTCCAATGGTATCAGTCTTACAAAGAGCTCCTTGGGGCTTTTCTTCTTGTTACTTGATGTAGCAATTTTACAAAACCACAGCATAGTCTAAGGTTCTGAAATTGCTCTTAGCTTGCAGTGAGTGGGAGCTCAGGTGGCGTTTTCATCCCTCTCTTCCTGGTTCCGTATATTAATGGAGACCTCTGCTTGCTTCCCTGGAGGACTGTGATAGACTTCCCGACTCTCTGTTCGTAACTTAAATTGATTGACCACATGTCATCAGACTTTCAACCCATACCATGCTCTGCCATTCTTATCAGTAGAATTTAGTGCCCACAGGAGGACACAAATGAGAAAGTATTTACTATCCAGGCAAAAAGGATTTTTCTTCCCTTGCTTTTACTGCACTAAACTTCATGATTTGTACTCTGCCCAAAGTAGTTTCTTCAAACAAAACAGAGGAGAATATAGCATGTGTGCATGCACACACACACACACACACACACACACACACACACACACACACCCTTTCAATATATATAAAATAAAAGAAAAATGTTTTGTTTTTCTTTGCCTTTGTATGGAATAGAGACACTGATAGCAGTTTTTAGTAGAACATATATAGCAATACTGTCAGTAAAATAAAATCAGTAGATAGAGATTAAGCTTGAATCTGAGACTGGATGATCAAGAATTTTAACATTACACATAATTTACTTACCAAAGCAACACTTTACAATATCAGTGGGCCTCCATTAATGATTATTAAAAAAATAACAAGCCTAAAATGGGACTTGTCCAAGTAAAACACACCATGAAATCACACTGCTGTGAGGTTAGAGAACACGGCCTGGTAGACAAATCTGGTTTCTGCTTTTAGTAGAGAAATGTTTGGGTGCCAATTCTACAATTGGAAGGATATGTGCAAACATGAGCCTCAAATCCTTGTTTAATGAATTGACATCACAGCCATTGTAATATTATAGGGATATAACACTAAAACAACAAGTTTAAATCCCTCATATACCTGTATTGTTCACCAATATAGAATCCAGGAAGCAAACCTTAAAAGGTAAGAATTAGTATTCCAACCCAATGAAACCGTGAATCCGGAAAGAAAACCTACACATAATTGAAATATCATACTTTAAGACAGAAGGTGAACATGATCAAATGATCAATTGATCAAATATATTGTATTCACGTATATGTAATATACATATTACAGGCCTAAAATATATGTACCTTATATAGATATATTAAATATATAGTATATACTACACATATATACTGTATATTCTTGATTGCTTAAATATATTCTAATTTCAAATCACTGAACTTAACCCCAAGACCCTATTAGCATTAAAAGGAGAATGTATAATTTATATGAGGTTAATATATAATATATATTAAATTTATACTCATCATGAGTATATGAGGGGTTTAAACATTTTGTCTTAGTGTATCAGTGAAATCTTATGATGGCTATGATATCAATTCATTAAAGAAGGATCATGTTTGCACGTATTCTTCCAACTACAAAATTGGTAATCTTATATATGAAAGAGAAAATAGCAGGAGGTTTCAATAATGTGCTATCTTTAGTACATAAATCATCAAAACCAATACAATTTATGAAGAAACCACATAAAAGTTAAACTATACTGTAAGTCAATGGACAGTAACAGAATATTACACTCAACAGCTAAAGAATACATATTCTTTTCTTAAGTCTGTGGGACTTTCTCTACTCTAGAAAATACATGAGGTTGGAAAGGAGTCCTGAAATGTTCCAGGAAAATAAAGTTATTGAGCCAACACAATTTAGCAAAGAGAAGGAAATGAAAGAGATGCAAACAGTAGAGGGACTCAAATCAAACCTTTTAGCAAATGATAGGATTCTGCATCTAGAAACAATCCTGATGATTACATAAAAGGCTCTTATGACTACTAAATAAACCTATTAAAACATAGGATACAAAATAAATTTACAGAAATTAGTGATGCTTTATACACCAATAATGAATTGKCTAAGAAAGCAATCATGAATTCAATCTCATTCACAACAGCCAACAACATGAACTATCAAATGAGAACAAATTAAAAGAAAAACAAAGAAAAATAAAAGAACTTCTATAATAAAAGTTAGAAAACAATAAAGAAGTCAAAGATACAACTTAATAAACTCCTAATTTCATGGATTCCAAAGAAATAAAATTATTAAGATGCTATCTCATCTGGCCCTGGAATTTTTTTCATTGAGAGATTTGTGATGGCTGTGTCTATTTCCGTGGTGGTTATAGGACTGTTTAAATTGCTTGCCTGATTTTGATTTAACTTTGGTAAGTGGATTCTATCAAGAAAATCATCCACTTATTTAGATTTGCCAATTGTGGCATTTGAATGAAATCTTAATGACTCTTTGAATTTCTTCAATGGTGGTTGTTATGGCCCCCCTTTCATTTCTGATTTTGTTAATTTGGATACTGTCTCTCTGCCTTTCAAAGAACAGCTAGTATCAATACTCCTCCAACTATGAAATGGAAAATAAGAAAAGAAAGAACATAGCCACCAGGCAGTGGTGGCVCACRCCTTTAATCCCARCACTTGGGAGGCAGAGGCAGGCAGATTTCTGAGTTCGAGGCCAGCCTGCTCTAGAGAGTGAGTTCCAGGACAGCCAAGACTACACAGAGAAACCCTGTCTWAAAAAAAAAAAAAAAAAAAAAGAACATAGTCAAACTCATTCTTTGAGACCACAGTTACATTATGCCTAAACCACAAAAAATTCAACTATGAAAGTATTTCAGACTAATTTCCCTTATGAACACTGATACAAAAAATATGGAATAAAATGCTCACAAACTGAATCCAAGAACACATCAATAACATCATCAACTGCTATCTAGTAGGCTTCATCCCAAGGGTGATTCAACAATCAAAAATCTATCAATGTAATCCATAACATAAACAAACTGAAAGAAAAGACCAAATGATCATCTCAATAAAAGATAAAAAAAACAATTTGACACTCCTTCATAAAAGAAAAATGGAAAGATCAGGGATACAGGGCCCATATTTTAAACAAAATAAAGGCAATACACAGCAAGCCAATTGCGAACATCAAATTAAATGGAGAAAAACATAAAGCAATTGAACTAAAATTGGGGACAAGACAAAGCTTCTTACTCTATCTATTCAATATAGTACTTGAAGTTCTCACTAGAGCAATAAGACAGCTAAAGGAGATCAAGGGGATACAGATTGGAAAGGAAGAAGAGAAAGTATTAGTATTTGCAGATGATATGATAGTGTACTTAAGTGACCCCAAATATTCTACAAGAGAATTTCTACAGCTGAGAAACATCTTCAGCAAAGTAACTGGATACCAAATTAACTTAAGGAAATCAGTATCCCTCCATTAAACAAATAATAAATGGGCTGAGAAAAAAATGCAATTGCAGGGGGAAAAACACCGTTAATATTAGCCACAAAAATAAAAGTAACTTTGTTAATCCTAACCAACCAAGTAAAAGACCTAAATAACAAGAATCCCAAGTCTCTAATGAAAAAAATTAAAGAAGATATCAAAAGATGGAAAGACTTCTCATGTTCATAGATCTGTAGGATTAACATAGTAAAAATGGCCGTCTTACCAAAAGCAATTTACAGATTCCATGTAATCCCCCTCAAAATTCCAACACAATCTTTACTGACCTTGAAGGAACAAATTCTCCATGTCTCAATTTCTTATGAAAAACAAAATAATAACAAAAGCAAAAAACCCAACAAAATAAAAACCCTAAAAACAAATGAACAAAAAACAGGATAGCTAAAACAATCCTATACAGTGAAAGAACTTCTGGAGGTATCACCATCCCTGATTTTGAACACTACTAMAGAGCAATAGTAATAAAACCTGCATGGTGATGACATAAAAACAGATAGGTTGATCACTGACATTGAATCAAAGACACAAAAATAAGCTCACATACCTATGAACAATTTATTTTTAACAAAGAAAATCATACAATAGAAGAAAGAAAGCATCTGTAACAAATGGTGCTGGTCTAACTGGTTGTTTGCATGTAGAAAATTGCAAATAGATCCATATCTATCATCCTGCCCAAAATTCATGTCCATGTGGACCAAAAACCTCAATATAAAACCAGATACCCTAAATCTAATAGAAGTAAAAGTAGCAAACAGCTTTGAATGCATTGAAATAGGCGACAACTTCCTGAAAAGAACACCAACAGCTCAGACACTACGATTAATAATTAATAAATGAAACCTCATGAAGATGAAAAGCATCTATAATGGAAAGGAAACCATCAATAGGACAAAACAGCATTTTACAAAATGAGAAAAGTTCTTCATCAACCCTATATTAACAGAGGGGTAATAGCCAAAACACATAGAGAGCTCAAGCAATTAAACACCAACAAGCCAAATAACCCAATTAAAAAGCGAGGTACAGACCTAAACAGAAAATTCTCAACAGAGGAATCTCTAATGACTGAGAAGCGCTTAATGAAACATTCAAAACGCTTAGTCATGAGGGAAATGCAAATAAAAATGACCCTAAGATTCCATCTTATGCCCATCAGAATGGCCAAGATCTAAAACTCAAGAGACAGTGCATGCTGTCAAGGAAGAGGAGCAAAGGGAACACTTCTTCACTGCTGGTGGGAGTGCAAACTTGTACAACCAGTTTAGAAATCAATTTGTCAGTGTCTTTTAGGAAATTGGGAACAGTTCTACCCCAAGATCCATCTATACCACTCCTGGGCATATACCCAAAAGATGAGTCACCTGTGGATCTCTGCATCTGTTTCCATCAACTGCTAGAAGAAGCCTCACAGAAGACAGTTAAGCTAGGCTTCTGTCTGCATGCAAAGCAGAGTATCAGGGTGTCTGGTGGAAGAATCKGGAAGGATTAAGGGAGCTGGAGAAGTCAAGGATACCATAAGAAGACCTATAGAGCTAATGAACCTGGGCTCATGCAAACTCACCGAGACTGAACCACTAACCCATGGTCTGAACCTAGGCTCACTACACATATGTAGCAGATATGCAGCTGTGTCTTCATGTTGGTTCCTTAAGATGAGGAGAGAGGCTATCTCTGAATCAGACTCTGTTGCCTGCCTTTGCATCTCTTTCCCCTCTCTGGGCTCAGATTTGGCCTTAGTGGGAGAGGGTGTGCTTAGCCTGGCTGTGACTTGATATGGCCAAGGCATTTTATACCCTGGGTAGGGAAGGGGACTGTGATAAGGATGTAAAGTRAATAAATAAATGAATTAATGAAAAGAGAATGCCTACCCAACCAAAGTGAACAGATTCAATGAAACCCACACCAAAATACCAAAGACACTCTTTGTGGAACTGGAAGAGAAAAATAGGCCCTAAGTTTAAATGGATCTAAAAATTGACCCATAACATCAGGAGAATCTTAAAGAAAAAAAGAGAAGATCAGAGAAAGTGAGAGAAGAGGGGGGGAGAGGGGAGGAGGAGAG
>BDUI01002628.1:94274-107269 GCA_002335545.1 Apodemus speciosus | reverse complement strand
TTTTTTTTTTTTTTTTTTTTTTTTTTTTTGCTTACCAAAAGTGAAGACATGACCTACGAGTTGGTCTTCCCACACATTCCTGTCTCAGACAGTGCAGAGATGACACTTTTGGGAAGCCTCTATAGGTCACTGTATAGCTAAGTTGAGATCCTCTGTGCCTGAAATATGTGGAAATCGGGTGTCTGAACTTTTTAAGCTTATGGCCTGCATTAAATCAAAGCCTTGTGTGATGTCAAGACATTCACATAGATGTTATATGGTCCCAGCAAGACATTAGGACTTCCTCTGTGTATTTTTTTCCTCTGTTTGTTTTAAAGAACACTATACCCACAGAAATCCCTGTTTTTCTACTAATGGGCTCAGTGCCTACAGTTTTTCAGATATTTCTACAATTTGTTGTTTTGTAAAACTATAGATAAGTTCATCACTTTATAAATATTTCCAAAGATCCCTTTCCTTTAAATAATACAATAATTATGACAGCATTGACTATTTTCTGTAATACACTACCAACTGTAAAATTTATTACTTTTAAATTCTCTATTAGTCTTTCTTAAATTACCTCCAAACAATAACCAAGCTTTTATATTTCTTCATAATTTTAAGAATCTCTTCCTTGCAAATATTTGCTTTTAACTGGATTTATTTTCTCCTTGATCCATATTGTAACAAACTTTTCAATACTCTGTTACCCATGTCTGTCTGTCAGGGAGTATATTTTGGAAATGACCTGGGCGGCTTCATACTCTATTGTCTTGCTCATTCTAACTTACTGGCTTCCACTGGTGAATTTAGCCCTTTCTCTAGAGGACAGATTAAATTAATTGGCACCCTAATCAAACTATCCCATGTTTATTACACTTTCTAATACAAGGGTTTCTGAGTTCGCAAGGGAGTTCCTGCATTTTGGTTATGGATAAGCAATTCTATGTTTAAACTGTTATGGTAGCTCCCCATTATGGGGGCCTTGTCTATTTGTTTTCTTAATGCATGCAATCATTCTGCACTGCCCTAATCACATCGTCAAAGAAGTGGTAGCTATTAAAAATGCTATAAAACCTAAGTAACTAGTGTAATGACCTGGTGGAAGTCAGCCACTCCCTTCCATTATAGATAATTGAGAGTTAATTCACTTGCCAACACTAATAAAACAGAAAGCTTGCATGCTAAAGCTACATTTAAAAATACATTTATATTTATAGTCTTTCTATATCATTTCTAGTACATGTGTGACATAGAATAGTCTATTGTGGCATTTACTGACTGATTTCCATTTGTCAGAGCTCTAAAACCAGCACTGAACAGTGAAAAAAATTGAGTTCTGCCAAAAGCAAATTCTTTTAGGTCAGACTCCAATGGTAAAGTAGGCTTTTTGCATCCTAACTACAGAGGCATGCTCATACCTGCTACTACTGCACAGAAGACAATCATGTGAGCAATGGTCTACAACACGTTGTCGTTGTCAAATTGCACTGGACTCCTGCTACCAGACCAAAGATGAAGACCTAATGATTAAAAAAAAAGCATCAAATCCCTCTATATTTAGCAATCAGTTACATAAAAGCATACCCTTAAGTCTTCTAAGGATAATAAAGTGAAGTTTCAGGGGTATAATTAATATTAAGTTGTGATATATTGTTTTTTTTTTTTTACCATTGATGAGTTAATCATAGCTGGAGCCAATTTGCAGGACAGACTAAAAAGACAGCTACAACTCAACAAGAACTTAGTGCTATTTCACATGGGTTTTCTCAGGTCTTTACTAAATGACATATCTGGTATTCATCACTACTGATGGTCATAGCTCAAGCAGAAGATGTAAACAAAACTTGTACTTTGTGTGCTACAACTAAAGACACTGTTTTAGATAAGGAAATTAACCAGTTGTTATATTTTCTTTTCTATAGAATCTGATTAAAAACTTTGGAATAACTCATAATTTTCTCATGTAAATAGAATATATCAATCATGATTTAGCTTTGGCAAATGACTCATACCGAATTTAAACAGGAAATTTGTTCCCAATCTGTGATTACTTTAGAAGAGATAGAAGGCTTATATATTTTTTCTTCTTATAAATTGTTTTTCTGTCTTTAGCAAATTAGTCCCCGAGCATCTAAATTTGGTGTTAGATATTTTATGTTCTTAAATTAGCTGGGATACTTACAAAAATTTCTTCATTTGATATTCTGAATAAGAACTTTAGGTAAAGATGACAATGTATTTTAATTACTTCTCAAATTATTCCATAATGATTTTAATCTTATTCAACCACAGCAAATTTATAACAACATTTTTAATGAAATAAAACCCTATGAATGCTATTTATCCAGAAGGTAGGTGTGAGCAACCAGGAGTCCCCAAGGTTAAAATAAAAATGTGTTCTTAGTGATGGATGCACAGAAGTCAAGACACTTTTCACCAGAAGAGACCAGATCCTTGCAAAAGAAGATAGGATGCAAAATGTTCCTGCCATTTCAAAACAAACGTAAAATGTCCCAAAAAGAAAGGATTGTTTCTAAAAGAAATGTTTTAATAAATAAAAAAGGCTTATATTTATGTGATAACCACTCCTAATGCCTGAACAGGGAAAATAAAATAAAATGTAATATTATAACAAGTCAAGACTTTGAAGGTCTGGAGAACATTATAATTTCAATGTGGCTTATTTTTATTTCTTTAGAATAGTAATTCCAAGAGAAATATGTTTATGATTAGAAATATTCAAAAATGTAAATGAGATTCCTTGTGATGAATTCATTGGAATCATTGAAATCCCTTATTTAACAAAAAGCCTGTCTCTAATTAATGCTGGAGACCAAGGCTATAGAATATGGAACCCTGATGTAAACAGTGTATTGCTATGACACACAAATAAACCAATGTAGTTCAGTAATTCATTTTCTCATAACACGACATTTTTATTGCCTCCCATTTCATACMTCCAACTGTTACTAAAATAATTCTGTAGGTAGCTAGTGGCTACATCTAAATATCCCAACAAATCCTGGAGTCTTTTGGATACACATAGTTTTTATTTTTAACTTATAAGAATGTGTCTTTTACATGTGTCTGTATGTATGCAAAGTGTATACAGTTGAAAGCAGAGGCCATACAAGAATCAGGGAACCCTAGAGTTGGAGTTATAGGTACTTGTGAGTTGACTATTGAGCTATCTCACCAACCCCTTAAGGAATACTTTGAAAGAAAAAAATGTTTGATTTGTACATGGGTTGAGGAAAATTCATGTCATTACAATCCAGTCAAACAATTTTTATCACATTTTAGGATTATTAGAACTTTAATGTTAATTTTTTATAATTTAATTGTGCTAAAATTAGAAATTCATATTTATGCTTAAAATATTTACGAAAAAATTCTTAAGCTTCTTCCAAYGATCATTAGAAATCTTAAAATACAAAGACAGAGCTTCTATACTCATTGAAGCAAATAATAATTTAGAGAACACTAGTAATATTTACTCTGTCAGTAATAAAAATTATAGTTTTCAGAAACTATTAAGTAATGCATTAATTAATAATTCAAAGTACTATTTAAAAAGACACTGTGACATATCATTCAGAAAGTTGATAAATATTCTATTAATTATCAAAAGCTTATCTCTTAAACAAATAAATACATATTTAAAATACTTGCAAGCACAGTACCATAGCCCTTGAAGAAAACTTTATAAAAATACAAAAATTAAACAGGCAAGAGAAATATTAGAAATAAAAAGAAAAATAAACCAAGAGCATGCTTTGCTACATCAGAAAAATGATTTTCTGAACTATTGTCATGTTCTATCACTTCTTAATCCTATTTTTGTCCTTTTGAATATCACAACTCCAAGATTCCACTACTACCTTGGAAAGGAAAATGAATGCTAGTATAATATGTTCTTTAATATACTCTGTATTTCCTTTTATTTCTTTGGCTTCTTTGTTTGTTTGGAGACAGAATCTCACACTATAGCCTAAGTTGATATCCAGCTCATGCTTCTCTTGACTCTTTGGCTTTAGACTTCCAAGTAAGTGCTAGACAACAGGTATATGTCACTTTCACCAACCCTAATAAACTAATATATTTCATCAATTTAGTGATGGCCCAAGATTATCATGTAGATGGACATAAGTTGTGGAGACTTAAGTCACCATACCTGAAAGCACTGAAGATTGAGTCAGTTGGGTTATAAATGAATTCTCAAGGTCACAGGATGGGACGTTCCTCTTTATTTCACACACACTAAATGATTAATCAAGAGGTTAAATACAGGGGGACTTGTCCTATAAATATTGACCTGAGCATATGGATTCGTGTTTGCCAGGATGGACAGTACAAGTAGCAAAAGTACAAAAAATGCTGGTAACTTTTGCTATTTTAAAGTGTGGCTCTTAGTTCAGGATTTATATCTAGGAAAAAAACAATCTATAACAGTGATCAGAACTTCAGGGTAAAGAAAGTCCCTATCTGAACACTAAGAGGAACAAATGAGCACTCACAGTATTCATATCAAGAAACAAAAAGAAATTCCTAAATGCCATATGTTTTGTTGAAAAATAATTAGGAAGCAACACAGAAAAATCAAAAGATGTTTCCATAGAATATCAGAAAGAAAAGGTACAAGCAAGTTAAAATGAAGGCAGAAAATAGTTTCATAAATTAAGAAAGAAAACAATAATATTGTAAAATAAAGGAAGATGGTTATCAGAATTTGGATGCCACCAAAGAATAAGTAATACTGGAAACAACCTTGATTATTAATAGCTGTGAGACAGGTTCAATGGTGCTCAGGTTTGGTGGCATTTGGAGAGTCTGAGCAAAGATCAGGAATCTGAAAACATCCTGGGCTGTATAGTCAACCTTGAACAAATAAGCAAAAGTTAACCTTGAAAACAGACAGAATTAATAAAAAGAAGAAAAGCAAATGATCATCAAACAGAATAAGAAAACAGTCAGTCTATGGGCAGTGACTGTCCCCAAGTTTGCCACACAGCAATGGCTTCCCCTGCATCCCTTCCTTCCCCTTCTTTTCTGCTCTCCCTTTCTGCCTTCCTTCCTTCTTTTCTTTCTTCATTTTCCTTCTGACTGAGTGATTGCAACATCTGGCAACTCTACTTATACCAAAAAAAGCAAAATCAGAATGAGAGAGCAAAGAACGAAGATATAGTAGAAACATAGATCCCTAAGATGTAAACATTAATTTCATGGAATGGGAAAAAAATCACAATACCATCTTTTGTCTTTTGACTTCTGAATGGAGAATGCTGATGAGGTTTGAAGGAAGAAACAGCTCTTTTACATGTTGCTCCAGGGAATGCGTGCCGGCATTGATCTTTTGAGAGTACAATTCTATGAAATGAAATCAAAATCACACACTCCTTCCAGGCTTCCATTCACAGTTACAAATTGCACAAGTATATTGTGTAGACTTATAATATGTTGGGCCCAAATGAATGGGAGAATTCTTGAATAAAACATACTATGTATGTCTATAAGGAAGATGATTTCTGAATTGACATGGAATTATTTACAATGTGTGTGTGTGTGTGTGTGTGTGTGTGTGTGTGTATATATATATATATATATATATATATATATATATATATATTCCATCAAGAATACAAAGAGAAAATAGTTTGATGGTATAAATAAGGCAGTAATATGTGCATGCACCTGCTAAGGCAAAGAGATCCACAGCCACGACAAAACAGGAATAGCTGGTTTCAACTCTGTAAGGGACAGCATAGAAACCAGATGATCAAAATGGCCAATGAAACAGTGCAGACAGGACCATAGGAGCAGTATTCACATTTGTTTTTACAACTTTTATAATTATCAAATATTTATATCTTTATTATTTAAAAACTTTAAAAATTTAAATACATTTTGATTACATTATTTCTCTCTTTCAAGTTCTCCTAGGGCCCTCTCCTTCCCCACATATCCAACTTTAAGTTCTTTCTCTAAAATCAAACAACAATGTAATACAACAAAATCCCATAAAAGCAAAAACACAGTATTAAAACAGAAAGAAAAATAAAAACCATCCAAATATAACCATTTGCAAGCACAAACTTGGATTTGGTTAACTATATACATTTTGTATAGTTATAAATATGTTACCTCCTAAAAATAAATACATGTGATAAACATGGATGAAAGAATAAGGGTCAAAGTGGAACATGATGGGACAACAATGAACTTAAGTATACAGACAAAGAATAATCAAGCAATGGTACAAGGAGACAATCATGGCCAGTAGTCCAAAAGTACTATCTTGACAATACTCTATAAAACAATAATAGAAATAACTGCATGAAAACACCATATCCTACATAGTGGGATTACTAAAGATACATGGGTTAAAATTTTTTAAATTATTCAATTGTAAGATTTGAGAAAAATAAGGAAATATGTATTACATAATAGAAGCCATGCTTTTCATGAGCACTGTGGGTCCAAGATGATCGCTGAGTAAGCCTCATTTAAAGAATAAGATGAAATTCGTAGCTTACAAGTTTATGCTTAGTCACATTATTTTTTAAATAGGGATATACAAATATTCCCATCTATGCGTAGCCTCAGAATATTGGTTTCATAAAAACTTAAACTGAGACCATTTAAATGTTAGATAATAAGGAAATAGTCTCAGAAGTTATGACATAAAGATGAACTAGTTATCAATAAACATTGATTTCTAAACAAATGTTAACTATAGTAAAAAATAAACACTATCACATAAGCCAATCGAACAAAGTTTAGTCTCTGATGAAAACAGATTCGGAAGTAAAGGAATATATAAGAAAAGGGAACTGAGCAGAAACTCAGSTATTAAAACTTAATGAGTCTCAGACAATGGAAAATCATATTAATKTACACAATTTTCAAAAGATACCTGACATGTGATCAAACTAAAGAGGTTTAAAAGAAAGAATAGGCAAAGGTCAATCAAGGCATAATAATACCAAGATAGTAATTTCAATGAAAAAGAAAATTTCAAAATACTTCATGAGCCAAAAGAGGGTTTTTYCTCAGTATATAAGGAAACACAGTAAAGAAACTACACAGTCACATTATACCTAGAAACTAAGTCTCAAGGTATATCACAGGAAGGCAGAAAGGGTATAGTGATGGAAGGATCATAAAAATGAAAGCTAATGTAGGGACTGTGGGCCAACTGCTGCCTGCCTCACGTATTGTGAAGGAAGTTTTATTAGCACACACCCACTTCACTTGTTTCACATACTGATCATGAATGTCATCTCTGCAGAGACAGAGTAGGATCTACAGAGACCATGCAACTCACAGCAAAATGGGTTCACATTAAGGGGAAATGCTGACATTCATTTTGGTAATGAGTATGCACCTGCAAACAAAGCAATCTGTGGGATTGTGGATCCATTTTCCAATGGTACTTTTGCGCTTCTTTGTGTGTAGATTTTAATTTCTTAGTTGTTGGTTTTGCTGTGGCAATTAAAATGGTATCATTGTTACAAAAATGTACATTCTGTCTACAATCTCAAGAGTATTAAATCAAAGTGACTCAAAGTCCTTCGTTTTTGTTATTCTTAATATATTATTGTTGAACAGTTTTGTTTTTCAACACAGGCATTGTTGAATTATGTCTTTTCTTCCTTGACTGATCTTAATCTTTCTAGACTTTGCTTCATATTTTCAACCTTTTCCCATCATTATTATTATCAGTGCCCCTACTCTATTTCTAGTCAGCTTATATTTACTTTGATTTTATGACGTCTATAGATTTACATTCTTAGTAGTATTCTACTCTTTTTCATCTTCAAAATTCTGGGTGATGTTCTAAGCGTATTAATTTCTCTTATTTTTAAAAATATATTATCATTGCTGTTTCTTCCAGGATTATAGGCTTTAGAGAGCAAGATAGGAACAAATAAAACACCTCGGTCCTAATCCTACCTGGGCAGAACAATTTTGAACTGTGTAGCAAAGAATTTCAKGTTCCAGAGTGTCAAAACATCAGTTGTCCTTCAAAAATACAAGGAGAGAGTAAATCTACCCTCGATACTCACATTTGAGACATCAACATTCCATTAGGATATTTTCCACAATTCTCAGYATGCTTTCTTATGGATATGTTCCTGAAATGAAATATTAAACACAAACAGAAATAAGTGCTGGGGAGATGATTCAATCAGTAAAGTGTTTTCCCCAAATGCGTAAGGGCATATGTGGAGATGCTCAGAGCCCATTTAAAATTCTAGCATGGTAGCATGCACACTGGAAAAACACAGGCACCAGAAATAGAGCAAAAAGAGACTCACTAAAATATGTATTTATATATGTGTGTACACATGTATGTATATATATATATGTATGTATGTATGTATGTATGTATGTATGTATGTATGTATTATGTATATTTATAGGATCTAGGAATAGAAAACCAAAAGACTAGGTTAATGTTTCAACAGCTACTTTGCAATCTTCTTGGTTAGTATAGTGTCATCAAGTTTATCATAAAATAAAAAGTAGTCGAAAGTGATGTATGRAAACAGGAACATCATAACAGACCTCTTGACCAGCAACTGTTTTTTGGGGTGGTGGTGGGAGTCAGGTGATTCTATTAAAATTATATCATGTCTACCTTCTTTTTTCTCCCTCCAAATCCTCCCACTAAGCCTTGTTAACATTTTTGAAGTTCATGGCCTCTCCTTCTCATCCATTGTTGTTACATGCATATATGCATATGAATGTACACATATACTTAGATATAAACTGCTTGTTCTCTAAAATATTACCAATATGTATGTTTTGATGCTGACTATTGGCATTGGGTTATCAATGTGTCTGCTCTTCTCTGTGGAACACTATTTCTCCTGATCTTACCATTCGCAATTGACTGTAGTTCTTTGTATAGGATTGAGATCTCATGACCTTTCCTTCGTCTGTGTAGATATGCTTATTATTGCTGCTCTTGTCCAGCTCAGGTTTAAATAATCATGTTAGTGATACTTTATGTATATAGCTTCTGACATTGCTAGAAGTTACAATCCTACAACAAACTCCCGCTTCTTTTGCTCATGTAATCTGTCTGCCCCTCTTCTGCCATGTTTCCTGAGCCTTAGATGTGGGATTGATTTTTAGAAGTATCCACTGGGACGAGGCTCCTTGACTCTAGATTTTGATTGTTTGTGATTTTCTGCATACTTCTGCTGCATAGAAGAGTTTCCTTGCTGAGGCATGAAGACTACACTTATCAGTGTGAATATGTACAAATATTTAGACTATARTAAATTTGACTGTTTCAATCATTAACTCTTCAGAGCAGGGAGAAAGGAGAATGAATAGTAAGTACATCTAAACCATATGGACTGAAATATCAGTGCCATTTCTTAGTAGCTATGCCGCTTAAGTAAGTCAATATGATCCTCAGATATTGCCTTTTGGAATAAGAATTTTTATGTTTCTACTTGCTTGTTTTTGAGGAGCCAATAATATTTTACATAAATTTTGAGTATTTGGAAGAGACGATCAGACAACAGTGCAGTCATACTTCCTTTTTTATCTCTCCATATCAATACATATGAGTATCTGCATAGTAGTCTCAGTGCACAGCAATTCAATATGCTTAGATTTTTCCCAGGTGACTATGTAAATGTTATAAAACAATGCCACCTTCTTCTGCCTAAATCTGACCAATACTGTATATTAACGTTATCTACAGAGCATGCTACTTTTCACAGGTGACTACTTCTCTTTCAATTCATAATGTCGTCTCAAACAAAATACAGTCCCTTGGATGTCCTGTCTTATCTCAGATGTTCATCAGCCACGTGTTGTCTGTGGTTATTATGTTGAATTATACCCCCAAAGCTGTCATGAATAGCACTACTAGACAGAAAATTTTGAAATAACTTTTTTCCTCTCTCAAAGATGTCAGACCAGCTTCTGGTCCAGAATATGAAGACATAGCTTTTTTAACTGGCCTCCCATGACAGAGGTGTTGAACAATTCCTCAGATTTGCCACATATCGAAACACTACCTGTGGGAAGCTCTTCTGCTTCTATAACCAAAAGTTCTAATAGTATTTGTGTAGGTTCATTCTATTTACACTTTCCTTTGTTTCAATAAAGTAACTCTCCAAGCTACTTTATGCTAAGAATTTGCCTTACTTTGTGTGGTAGTAAATGTTTAACATCAATTAGGGGTATGACCATTCAGTTCGCAGATAAAAGACACAAAACTTCTGTATTTATAATAAGCCTTAGGCAGTAGAGCTGAACAAATATCTATCCTCTATGCTACTATGTCTACTTCCATGCCAAAATCCCCAAGCTCTGACTCCAACTGGCCAGCCCTCAAGGCCATGTTTTCATGATTCGCCTACCCCATGGTATCTCCCTGTCTCTCCATTCTTCTCTTCTCCTTCATGGTCCACTCCTCAGACCCCAAGCTCTGGGAACTAATGCTCAACCTACCTCTCTTCTGCCCAGCTATAGGCTGTAGGCATTTTTATTTAACCAATAGTTTTCAATTAAGGCACAAGTCTACATAGCATAATTTGGGGCATTTGAGGCTTTCTTTGACTCTGGGAGCAACCAGATCTTGGGAAGGGGGTCAGTATTTAGCATTATAATACAAAGCAAGCGACCCAACCTCAATGAGTTTTATTGTTGTAAGCAGTGTAATGGAAAATAACAAACCATGGAAAAGACTATACGGTGCCAAATTCCAGGAACCCTTGACCAACAAACACTGGCATAGGCAAACATTATCTTTTAAGTCCTGTGTGTTGTACTTACAAGTATAATTTTCAAATATTTTAAATTGGGAATTGAATTGAGAAAGCATTTGCTTTATTTTTTATTTAACTGCAGCTCACAATTGGGACTTTGGATTTTAAGAGATTGGCTAATTCAAATGAAGTAAAAATTAAGTATGTTTGAATTTGTAAAGACTGTGGGACTTTTAAACTATGATTTTAATGTAAGATCTTGGGGTTTTGGCTTAAGAGTGATGAGTGATGACTTTGTATATCAAACTAGCAAGGGGTTAGTTGTACTGGGTAGTTTTGTGCCAACTTGACAAAGGTATAGTCATCAGAGAAGAGAAAACCTCAGTTGAGAAAATGACTCCTTAAGWTCCAGCTGTAAGGCATTTTCTTAGTTAATGATTAATGGGGGAGGACCAAGATCTTGTGGGTGTTTCCATTCCTGAGATGATAGTACTTGGCTCTATAAGAAAGCTGAGCATCCTGTGAAGAGCAAGCCAGTGAGACACACTGCCCTCTACTGCCCCTGTTTCAGTTCCTGTCTTCACTTCCTTTGATGATGAACAGCAATATGGAAGTATAAGCTAAACACCCCAACCCATGCTAAATAAATAAATAAATAAATAAATAAATAAATAAATAAATAAATAAATAAATAAATAATTGAGACTCTACTCAGTCTCCCTTCCAACATTCTGTACCCTTTTGTTTAGCCTCAGTAGATGCCTACTCCAAGGGCCATCCACTGGAGCATAGGCAACCTACTAAGGGACAGATTCCTGAAGAAAAACTGACTAACCTTCTCACCAAGAGTCATCAAATGCTAACAGCTCCTCACCTACAAGTAGTGATTTGTGAGCCCCTCATCAACCTATAATGGAATGTTTATTGGATTGATCTTGTACAGTTAGAAGATTAACTTCTGTTTTTGTACCACTAATCTATTCATTTCCTCTATGACAATAGCATTCAACAAATGCTTTCAAAATATCTTGAAAGACAGCATAAGGCAAATTAAAATAGAAATTCAACGGAACATTTAGATGAAGTTTTTGATAGGGTAAGAGTTTCCTATTTTCCCCTTTAATATTTTTCATCCAAATTCATTTCAGAAACTCTTTTGTAAATAGATGTTCCTATATTTATGGGGAAAAGGCCCTTGACTATGTTAAAGAATCTATAAAGCTGATCAAGTTCTAGTACTTTTTATTCTGAAGAGTCGAAAAGGTATAAAAACAACCAGGTAACCTTGAGCTACTTTTCCCATTAACAGCATTAATTGTTCTTCTTTGTGTGACCTAATAACTTTGTGACTATTAGGGAAAACCTTCTGGAATGTAGTAACTTAAAAGAACACTATTTTTCACCAAACCAAAAGCTAAAAATATCTCATCAAAGTTATCTGAAACTTAAAACAGATTTTTCCTACATGTAGCCTGACTACCTGATGTTTTCAACAAGAGCAAAACATTGTCTCGATTTATGATTTTAATTTATTCTTTAACTTAAAAAATGTCATGAAAACCATTTCCACATTGGAATGTGTAATCTGGGACAAGATAAATCCATGTTCATGGGCGTGACCATACAGAGTTTACTAAAGAGTAAACTTTCCTGTCAGTAAGATGCATGGTATATACACCTGCCACACAAGACYGATGACCTAAACTCAGTCCCAAACCTCACTGAGTCCAAAGACTGCTAATGGCAGAACTAGACCTCAAAAGTTATCCAGCCACATCTACATACATACAATGGTATCCAGGTATGTGTGCATGTACAGAGGCACACATGCACTAACATACACATACTCTCTCTCTCTCTCTCTCTCTCTCTCTCTCTCTCTCTCTCTCTCTCTCTCTCTCCACTATGACTACCACCACCACAAAAGTTGTTTATTAAATAATAAATTATTTTTACTTCTTTTGAAGTGAAAATTTTATTTTGTGTGATATGATGCACTAGCCATCTATTAGAAATTGGAATATAACTATCCAGTTTCAATTAATAATTATTAAAAAAAATTGTATCATGAATACAAAAAAGAATACTTCCATAGAAATAGCTTACATTTTCTATTATATAGAAACATTTAATATTGAAGGTGATATAGTTGAAGACAAAATCTGAAAGGCATGCCWGTCAAGAAACTGCTAATTTTTTTTAATTCAATACCTTATGTTTATTATCTTCTACATGATATAAAATCATAACCCTTGAGATGACAACTATGTAAATACT
>BDUI01002628.1:65295-76190 GCA_002335545.1 Apodemus speciosus | reverse complement strand
GGACCTTCAAAGAGTAATCCCTATACTGAATGTCTCTCTAATGATGTAAAATTTATTTACTATAAACTTGGATGGATTTGAAAACTGCTTCTTGTTCAATATTGTGTGAAGGATGATAGAGACAAAATGGAGGCATACAGTAAGAGAACACAAAGGATCTGGCCATAATAATCAGGAGAAGCTAGYAAGGTGGAGGGTATCTCGTTACCTGAAGCCCCTTTATATTAATTTTCTATGGATGTTTTAATAACTTACCACAAACTTGTTATAGTATGTGTGCTTTATATTTTGTAACTTGGAATACAGAAGTACAAACTGAATGTGTTGTGGAGCTGGACACTTTGCTGCAAGCTATAAGGGAGTACTTTGCCTTTGGTTTCCAAGGCTTATCTACACTCCTTAAATTGGATGCGGTTATCTACACTCACAGTTCTGTGCCCTTCCTGATTCTTTTGTCTCCTCCTTTTCTGTTTCTCCTCCTCTGTCTCAGATGTCAACCATCTTCTTATATAAGCACTGGCAACATTATAGACCCAGTTCAATCTGGATTAAGGACGCAGTTCAATCTAGATTATAGACTAAGTTCGATTTAGATGTTATACTCAATTCAATCCAGGAGACAGTCTGTCCTCGGGACACTTAAGAATAGTTCTCAAAGGTCCTTTTTCCAACTACGGTGATAACTGAAGGTTACAGGGGAAAGGAAATATTCATATGTTGGAGGGAGTTGTCCCTGCAACGGTGTACTTCTGTTCTGTGTCTTCACATTATGTTCAGCATGAGTTTCCTATAACACATAAGCACCTCTTAGTGTTAAAAGTTTGAAACATTTCTTCAAAACATTGCATTTAGCTCGCTGTGACAAAAAAAAAAAGGATATCACAGATTAAAAAGAACTAAATTATAGAATTTGAAGTGTTGGTGTTGTATCAACAGAATGTGAAAACGAGAATATAAACTGTTGGCAAGTTTTATGTTAACGTGACACAGGTTAGTCGTCCGAGAGAAAGGATCCTAAATAGAGAATCATGCCTGCGTGAAACCAGGGAAGCCACGTAGAGCACTTTCTTAATTAGTGACTGATGGAGGAGGGCCCAGCCCTACAAGAAGCAGGCTGAGCAAGCCACAGGGAGTAAGCCAGTGACCAGCACCATCCATGACCTTTCCATCAACTCCTGCCTCCAGATTACTGCCCTGTGTGAGTTCCTGCCTTAGCTTTCATTTGGAGACTGTGATTCAGTATATGTAAACCAAGTAAATCCTTTCTTTACTACGTTGCTTTCACCCATGGTGTTTCATCACAGCAATAGTAAAACTAAGACATAAACTATATACCAAGGCTTATTTAACTCACAAACACACACACAAAAGCAGCCAGATGCTTCAAGATGATATTTAACTCCTATAAAGTATTCTCTGATTAGTTGTTAGCCAGGCTTCACAAAGTCCCATATGGGTCAAGAGGTGTGTCACGACAACAGTGTACATGTGTGTAAATAGTAAGATCCACACAATAGATTATTCACTTCTAATTTCATACATACATCACCACAATAATACAATACTGTTTTAAAACCACTCCTAATTTAATACCTTATTAGATCAAAGGCATAAATATATAACTAATGTGTAATAGGTAATTAATAATAAAATTAACAATAATGAGTATGTTCTTAGTATGATAGAACATCTAAAACATTACAAGCATTTGTAAATATAGCTTTATTTGTGTAAATTTAAATATCAAGTATAAAAGTGCATTATCACAGTTGAATTTTTGAATGACCAATATCAAACAGCAACTGTAATATCAAATGACCAATATCAAACAACAACTATATTTGTTGTAAAACTGGCATTCGTAACAACATTTATGAACTCATATAAAAATTTATTTGTGCAATCCAGGATAAGAGAGGACGGACTTGACCTCATGGGGCAATGGATGCATGTATTTCCAGTCCTTACTCAACCTCACCGCAACATCCCAATGATAGGAAAGTGGTACTTTTGGATCAGCCCACTTTATCCCTGAAAAACAGCAGTTGCTGTAGGCAAACCAATGACAAATCTCATAAATTTGCATCTATAATAAGATAAGTTTAACCCTAAGTCTATTGGTTAAATGACTTGGTCCATATGAGACTTTAGCAAAATACAAAAATCTGATTGATTCATATATTGTAAATTGTGAAAACTATTTCCCACAATTCTAGAGGTAAGAGAGTCAAAGATCAAGGTGCCAGAAGATAGGATAGTAAGTTATTTGTGTACTTATAGAATATGGGCAAAGATGAGGAAAAAAATGACCTTAATTAAGGAACGTATTATGCTGCCTGAAGTTGTTTTGATTATAAAAGCATTCCTCCCAAATCGTCACTTCTCAAGGACCCTGCTACTTACTACCACCACCTTGAAAGTTAATCCAAAGTGTGAATATTGTGAAAGGGGAACATTGAAGCCACAGAAATGGACTTATTCCAAAACATCTTTCTATTTAGAGTTCCCAATACAGGATAAGGAGTATGCATTTCTCTTAGCATAACTATCATTAGTTAACATATGAGATCAGAGACTCATGAAGAATTTATAAGTCACAGGAATTATAATTAAGATTATCATTTAGGAATGCATTAATAGTCGGTCAAAGTAGTTCACACCCTGTAATAACTTAAAACATGGAGAACATAGGCTTAGGAGTTCAGGGCTAGCCTCAGCTCTCCAGAATACATAAAACCCTGTCTCAAAAAATAAGGCAAAACACATTATTATATAAGATTTACAAAATCTTTCAGCAATAACTTCTTAATGTATACTAGCAAAGGATATTAGGTATAGTTAATAAATGTAATTATAAGCACAAGAGACTTGGACTTAATAATCTACCTAGCTAAATATATTTCCAAAATATTTACTAAATGACTTCTCTGTGACAGCTATTGAGCTGGATGGTGATTGAAATTAAAATATGAGCAATATTATTTTCAGCCTTCCAAACTTTTACAGTTTAGTTAGAGAGATGGATAATTATACAATAACTCAATGCGGCATTACAGGCAGTGCCACAAAAAAAAAAAAAAAAAAAAAAAAAAAAAAAGGATGAGAACACTGAAGGGAAACTTATTAAGTTTACCACTCAGGGCTTGCAGCTCTGTGATTAAATGGGCTTATGAACACTTCTTAAGACAGACTTGAAAGTCAGGGGCTGATGTGTGTGGCACATGAGGCAGTCTGTGCCCACAGAGTTGGGAGGAGTCTAATTGGAAGCAAAGGACATTGATAATGAGCAGAGAGTAAATAAGAAAGAAGCCTTAGCTGTGAGCTTTATTTACCATGCAGAAGAGTCTGTACTTTCATCAGTGACAAGGGGAACTCATTAATGAATATTCCTTTTCTCTTTGTAAAGCAATAGCAATGGCATACTGAAGCTATTTTTTAGCTGAGTTTATCTGATTTGCATGCTAGGGTGGATTAAAATGAGGAAAAAAATAGCAGAAGTTAAGAGAATCAATTACCGAGCTCCTTGTACACAGAGTTAACAGTGTACATGAAAGATAATGAAAGTCTAAACAACGCATATAAAGTGTGGGCAGAATCTATAAATGATACATGAAAGCAGAATCAACAGGATCTGCAGGACTGCCTGCAGGGGAGAAATAAGTTGCCTACCCCCAAATATTTTGGCCTCAGAAACTGGTTCTTTCCTTTCAGAAATAATATAATTAAGAAACAGCTGTGGGTACAAGGGCAGGAGGTTGTTTACACAAAATGTACTCAAACTTTGAGGAAAATGTTCTCATGTGTGCTACAATTAGAAAGAGGAAACTGGTGTATAGCAGGCTCCGGAACAATGCCCACATACTGCCAGGTGCTAGGGACCTGGACAAATTAAATACGCCCATGCAAAGAGAGCAAAAACAGGAGACAAACAGCAGTGAAAATAACAGATTTCCTTGAGTTGAGGAAAGAGGTGAACAAGATTTAATAAAAGAGGAAAGGGGATTCCAGAGAAGAGTAAAAGGTGGTAACAGATGAATAAGACATGGTCATAAAGCAGGTACTGCCACAAAGGAGTGGGATCCACCACCATCAAAGGAAACAGAATGTTAAAAGAAGATAGGTAGTGGGGAGAGGATTTTGGCAATTTGTTGGTTACTGGAAACTTCTTGGTATATAGGATTTGGACTTGAACATAGGAATAAATTCAGCAATTAGAAATATATGGACTCAGCTTCAGGTGGTGAGGTAGCAATGTCAAATATCTACAAGAGAACTAGAATATAGCTGTGATTTCAGATGGCTTTTATTTCACTCTCTTAAGACTATAGCAAGTCTAATATACACAGGTGTGAAATGTAAAGTTCTGCCATGTCTATATGATGCCTGCATATCTACCAAGAAGCTATGATAAAACAAAATTCACAAGACACAAGGAAAATAAACATTGCATTAATAATCCCAAGCACTTTAAGGGAAGACAGATATCACGGAAGTCCATAGCCTATTTTCTATGAAAACCAAAAGGCAACATGAAGCAACTTAAAATCAGGCACTTGTGTAAACAAGGTAAAAAAGAAAGTATCAACTTTTATATTCTGGAGTGAAAACCATCCAATAAGATGTGAGTTTATTTTTTTTTAAAAGGTTAATATTGGAGTTGTGGAAGAGAGACTACAAAGAAAACAACAGCCACAGAAGATAAAAATATTCAAATATTTGCAAGGATATGACAAACACAATCACAATGTTAGGAAAGCAACTAATCAGAAGAAGCAAATGACACACAAAAGGAATAAAGATCAATCATTTCTTCAGAGCACACTGAAAAAAAATTCTACATATAATACAAATATATTTGCTTCTTTTGAAGAAATATCTCAGTTAACCTGTGCATGTTTTTATCTTCTGTTTTGCTTAGGAGGATTCCAGCATTCATTCATCTATCTCATATCTCTTCATCATCCAATATATTGTATATCACTAAAGCACTATAATAGAAAATTTATCTAAACATGACACAGCTACCCTTGTCAGAGTCCATTGAATAATCACAGAAATAATTATGATCTAATGTCTACAGAGATAAGATGCATGGAATTTTCTAACGTGGTTTTCTGTGCTCTGTTGAAAAGAAAAGGTGCTGATATAGCTCGGTAACTTTCTTTCTTTCTTTCTCTCTCTCTCTCTCTCTCTCTCTCTCTCTCTCTCTTTCTCTCTTTCTCTCTTTCTTTCTTTTATAAAAATAGTCTTTAGAAAATAATAATCTGCCTGAGATTGGTAGGAGAGAGAATCATAAGAGCATTGCACAATTACTGGAACAGGAGTTGATACCAGCAGTGATGTCCCATGAGCAGTCCCAATGCAAGCATACAGTTTTATAAAAAGGCAAATTTGAAGTACATAGTCAAAGAACTAAAACCAGTCAGTGTGACCAGACAGCACTAATGGACAGGTGAGAGTCCTGGTGAGATTCTCTAAGATATATTTAGAGATTTTCAACTTTATTCTAATAGGAATTGGTTGTTACCCAATACACTGAAGCAGATAGTGTTGTAACTTTTGTATCACTCTGGCTGCAGGTTTATATTAAACCAGTGCTGATAACGCTCTATTAACAGTGTCGGACTCTACTAGAAGACATGAGTCTGATTCAATCAAAGATTACAAGGAAATCTTCAAGGTACTTATAGGATATTCAAAGGGTTCAGCTGGCTGACTGAAATGACGACAGATGGCGTGGGAGCGGAAGTTAAGTTTTAGGAGATTCTCTTACGTTTAGTACAGCTGGATGGAGGAAGAACTCAGAGCACTTGAGCACAAGTCATCACAACACTACCTAAGGTGATGTAAATGAGATGTCTCTCTTATATCTCAGGAATTTGAATACTTGGTCCTCAGTTGGTAACTGATTGGAGGAAGATGAGGTGTGACCTTACTGGAAGAAGTATGTCACTGGGGAAAGATTTGTTCATTTGAATTAGCTGTCACCTCCTGCTTTTGAGATGTGAACTCTCAGCTTCCGCCTCAGCCACCATGCCCTTTGCTCTGCCATCATAGAGTCTAACTCTCTGTAACTGTGAGCCTGTAATAAAGCCATCCTTCTGCTAAGGTCTTGTTCATGGTCATTTATCACAGCAGTAGAAGAGCAACTAATACCCTGCCTTTGCTCTTCCAAGATTCCTTAGTGTAACTGTTAAGTCTGCAGATGAATAAAAAAATTTACATGTCAGTGGAACAATCTAGGTACAATCTATGCAGGTTTTTTTGTAGGTGGAGTAAAATTATTTCCAGCCAAGATACACATTGCAAAATAGTAGGAAGTCCAGAAAACTATCATGATATAAAAGAAGCTGAGATTCATTTTGCAATATCAAGAATGCCCATGTAATATGCAAGGCTCTGATGGGTCTGAAGAACAGTAAAAATATAAAAAGGGTAGAGCTATTTAAATACCCAGAGGATGCAGTCGAAAMAAAGTTGAGACAGGGCATAGACACCTACTTCTACTAGAGACCTCAAAAACTGGAAGAAGCCCCCTGAAACTTCCACAGTCTGTTACTATATCAATACACCCCCACCTTATCCCCAGTTCCACCTTCTCTAACTTGCTGGCCCCCCCTTTCCAATTCCTTGCTTTACTAGAAACCACACAGACCAAGACTAGTCCAAGTAGGGTGTCCCCCCCACCCCCTAACCTTCTACACAATCTTATTATCTTACTCTCCCCCAACCCTATCCCCAGCCCCCACATTCCTAGTCACTTTCTCTAGCCCCATGCTGGGCAGAGACTCCCTGCTTTACCAGAGACCATCTAGAGGTGGAGGCTCCCAGCTCTACCAGAGACCACACAAACCAAAACACTAGAGAAGAAACAGAATCCAAGGCACAGAACACCCATTCAACAAAGACAAACTCAGAAATATGTATCTAGAAATTTAATTGCTCCAATCCTAGAAGTCTAGCAGCCAGTGTGAGAAGACAAGAAATAGCAGCGAAGACATAATGTCCCCACCAGAACCCAGCTATCCTACTACAGCAAGCTCTGAATATTCCAATGCAACAGAAGTACAAGAAAAAGAACCTAAAACCAACTTCATGAAGGTGATTGAGGGGCTTAAGGAAGAAATTAATAAATCCCTTAAGGAATAAATGGGAGGAAATGAACAACTCCCTTAAGGAAAGCCAAGAAAAAAACCCAAACAAACAGAAATTAAGACAGCACTAGTAAAATGAAATGAACATTAAAATAATAGTAGTCAGCCACATAAAAGTTTTCTTCTCCAGAAAACCCCTTGAAAAATGTGTGGACACAGTTTGGTCTTAATTTGGAGAATGACTTAAGGGTATTCAAGCTCTCTATGAAATGCTATCCAGGGACACTGTTATCTTCAAATTTATAAGACCATGCCCTACAGGAAAGCTTTACTCACTAACAGTTGCAACCACTCTGAAAAGAGAGAGTCCCTCTCTGTCTTTGGATATGGGGAAAGTATCCCTGACTCAAACAGGATTCCTAAGCCCCAGAAGATTTCTGTCACTTGCCTTCAGAAGGAAAGACTGCGTCCATTGCCTGGGAACAGATTAAACTGGCTGTGAAATGTAATGGGAGTGTTGGTAGATCCCCACCAGAACTGGATGTTCTGCCCAGCCCCATTTCCTCCTCCATTCTCTCAGAACCCTCCTCCACATTGGGTCACTGATGTCCACTCAGCCGATCCAGCACCAGTGTCTATATGGCTGCCTAAATGCTGTAAGTTCTTATTGGGGGAAGCTCACCAATTATAGCACATTCTGCTTCTCACATTTTGAGTGAGATTAGGTCACTGACACGTTACATGCAGGCTGGTTCACTGTGATTGAAACTCATGATGGAAACTGGTGTGTCCAGTCTTCTCTATACTGAAGAAAGTCTAACAACTCTTGTTCATAAAGCCCATGAGGGGTCTAGAAAGAAGAATCCCCAGCATCCATGCCAGGAGTCTCACAACACACATATTAGGTATGGGATGTCTGTGCATGGGTGTACTTTTCCCAGTTCTGTTGGAATTGTTTGCATTTGTCTGTGCATACAGAAACTAAGTCTCTTTGGGGAAAATATATATACAACTGGACTGTTTGAGATAATAGATTATTAGGCTACTCATGCGCCACATTGGAAAAAAGACCACGGCTAATACCTATGGGCTAATAAGAATGCAGTAGGCTCGCCTAAACACAGACCTAGGAATGAGGATATGAAAGCAATGTCTTTTCTTCCAGTTAATAAATTCAGACTCCTTTTCATAAAAATAAGTGGCTTTCTGATTTGGAGAAAATCTTTGAATCTCTACTTGATAATGTCAAAAATCTCTCTGCAGTCTGAGTATGTACACATAAGAGTTCATGAATTTATCGAGTCTCCTGTGGTGGACAGACTCAATTCTCAGAATCGTTCATTACATTAAGGTGTTTCCATTTTGACTGGCAGTAAAGTCTTCCTAGAAGAACTGTCTGGATGAATGAAACAAGCTGCATTTTACTCTTTATGACAAAGTGCTGTGTACAAGACACAAGATATTTGAAAAACATTAAATAATATAGTTTAATGAATGAAAATACAGGGTGCAGGTTTGTATATGACCTGATTTCTCAGAGAAGCTTGTGAATTTTATTTTTAGAATGAGCTATACAGCTCTGGTGCAGATGTATTTGCCATAAATAAATAAGTACWTGTACATATGAAAATTATATATAACATATACTGCCTGGTGAAAACTTCATTTAATATATATGACAGTGGAGGGAAGGCATAAACATTGTAGCATACTCAATCTATTTATGTGTTTCCTTCAAGTGTTAAAAATAATAGAGAATAAAATACATTAAAATTATTCACATCTTCCCTGTAAATCCAAATCTCAGATTTAAAAGAACTCTCTGACTAGGCTCAGGAATTATTACAGTGAAATTAAAATAGTTAAATCTGACTTTTTTCTTTCTTTGTTTTTGTACAAAACAATTGATATGGTTTTGGTTTTACTGAACCATAAGGTCAGAGAGAGGAAACAAGAGGACAAAAGAGAAAGATTTTATATATAATATATATATTATCTACAATCTCATATATTTTATATATAATCTCATATATATATGAGAAAGAAAGGGGGGAGAGAGAGAGAGACTGTCTCAAAATATGGGATAAAAGACAGGAGTCTTAAATTGGATTAATAGTCTGAAATAAATTTGGAAATTTTAGTAAATTATTACTCAAATTTTGGCCTAAAGCACCTGCCGTAGACTGAGTTCCTGGCACGATTACTAACCTGACAGCTGTCTGTTAGGAAGCATATTTTTTCAAGCAGTAACTTCAGTCTAAAGGTAATCACCCTACTTAAAATGTCAGCTAATGCCATGGAAAATCYACACCGGTTCAAATTAAGCATGAGAATTAAAGCGTAATAACGTGGTTCTTAGTTCCTGTATATATTTGTCATTTTACCTGAGAAAGGCGTATTTCGGGGTTAGCTCTCACTGCGCCATTCTACTTTGCTGTTCACAGGTTCGCTTTCCTTGTGTTTCCTTGAGAACTTACATTGTGCCATCACTTATGAAGGAACTTTTAGCTGCCTCGAATCCTAGGATGATAGTTTTCCAGGCATTTTACTAATAGTATTCTAGTATTTTTCTTTTACTTGCATCAGTGATGATTGATCATTATTCGTGTTCCACAGTTCACAATGCGCCCTTTTCCCTGACTGAGCACTACCTGTGCTTTCATCCACTGCATCTCAGCATCGAGTGTTGGCAAGCTTAAGTATGATGCGTTATGTTTTACGGGCCTGTGGGTTTATAGTTCTTAATCAAACTAGGAATATTTCCACTCTGAGGAAACCTAGTTTGTTTTTGTTTTTTCGTTTTGTTTTTTCCCCCACATCTCTCAGCTATGATATTACACATTTGAATGGGGCTTGTTTGTAATAACTGATGCAATATGAATTCCCTTCTTTTCTTCTGTCATGTGTTTAACACAAAATCTATAAGCACATCACAAGTGGGTCATGACTGAAATGGCACTGTCCTTTGTGTCTCAAGTATTTACTCAAGTTTTCTATGGTTTTCCTTTTTCTTTCTCTTTGTTTTGTTTCTGCTGTGGAAACAAAGCTCACTCTACATCCCTGGCTGGCCTCCAACTCAGAGAGATGCACCAGTCTCTATGTCCCCAGTGATGGGATTAAGTGTCCCAACTCACTCCTCCTTGTGAACTTTCTAGTCTAACATCACTGCTTTCCTGTAATGGAAGGATTTCAATGCTGAGATCACTCTGCGCTTCAACATATTGGCATTGGTGGGGGAGGGTGGGTGAAACGGCTGTGCAAAGGGCAATCAGAACTGATCAGTTTTCTTGTGGTCTCACACATCCCAAGGTAAACCCAGAAGAGCAAAGACGTCAGGAAAGTCCATTGGTGTCACCCAGGCACAGTTAAAAGACTGGGAGAGCATGGCCAGAACCACCTGGAAAGATATCTAATTCTGGACCTCATAGAAGTGATGGAGTAAAAACAGTTTAGGGACCCAGAGGTGCTGGAAGAGTGAACCGGATCAAGGGTATCCATTCCACACTTACTGCCTTTACAAGCTAAAGACTATACAGGCTAGCAAATGATTGGAAGAGGTGACCCACTAGTTCAATGGGCTTCCATTTTTATAATTCCAAGTAAGTGTCTTTGTGTGTGTGTGTGTGCGCGCGCGCCCGTGTGTTTACCAGTATGGTGCATTTTGCATGCTATAGTGAATACATGGAGGTGGGAAGACAACTTTCAAAGTCAATTCACCATTGAGCTGTATCTCTGCCCCCTTTATTGGCTTTGCAAATATGTCTTTGTATTTTTTTTTTTTTTTTTGGTTTTTCGAGACAG